>JAWHQI010000565.1:0-80000 GCA_033032865.1 Dactylorhiza incarnata
ATTTATGAAGTTTCTAGTAAAGGGGTTGAAGCTTAAACCAATGCCGAAGAAGAGAGAGAATGGGATCCTCCACGTCATTCAATAAGGTGAACCCGAAGAGCTAAAGAACCTACACCGATCTCTAGTGATGATATTGCTGCTTCTGAAGAAAATCTGGATGAGTGATAGATTTAATGTTGTGGATGTTATAGTATTTATGCTTTGAAGAAGTATGAGATATCGCCCGACGACATCACTGTCCCCCAGCGATAGTGAAAACTCTATCTTTGATCTGTTTTTCTGTTCTTGTTTTATCATATGCATTTGAAGAGAATTTTGATGATAATTTGACTTTGTTCTGTGATAGTTTGTTTAATTACATATTATCAGAGTAAATAATTTAATAATTTTTAATAATTTTTGATAACAAATAAGAATTAAATATATGTAATTTCCAAAAAATAAAGAAATTTTAAGATTTATATTTCTAAGATTCCAAGTTCTAATCTTAACATAGAAAAGCGTGAATCATTAAGTGGTTTTGTAAAAATATCCGCTAATTGTGAATCCGTTCTTATGAAGTTGATTTTTATATTACCCTTCTTAATATGATCCATTATAAAATGATGTCGGACATCTATATGCTTAGATCTAGACTGTAATACGGGATTATTAGTTAAGTCTATAGCACTTTTATTATCACACTTTAATTCTACACTACTTTGTTGCATGTCAAATTCTTCTAATGTTTGTGACATCCAAAGAGCTTGGGCACAACAACTACCTTGTAACACCCCAAATCAGGTAGTTCCGCGAAGTAGGCGGAGTGGTAGTGCGGCACGTGAAGCAGGCTAGAATTCTCCCTGTCTGCTCTTAGCGCACGATCAGTGGCCTCATCGCGCACGACCAGTGATCGTGTGCCAGCGATCGTGCGTTAATTCAGAAGAGAATCGAGTTCTGTCTCGGACAGTGCGCACGACCATTTCCCTCTTCGCGCACGACCAGTGATCGTGCGCCAGCGATCGTGCGCTTATTCGCAAGAATTCAGAGTTCTGTCCCGGATAGTGCGCACGACCATTGCCCTCGTCGCGCACGACCACTGACCGTGCGCCTGTGATCGTGCGCCCCTGTTTATTCTGTTCCGCGATTTTGAGCGGAGAAGAAGATCCGACCGATCAAATCTCTTGGAATTCGATCCAACGGCTGGGATTTAATGCTGGGGGGTCTTAGGGCTTTGGAGAGGGATTAACCCTCATTATTTCATAGTGTTTCTCTCTCCTAGGCTAGAGGAAGAAGAAGGGGGCAAGGAAGAAGAAGAGGAGATTTCGCCATTGACGGAGCTCCGGAGCTCCGTTTCGCGAGCCGTTTCCAGATCCGGAGAGTGCAGCCCGGTGCGGTTCTTTCCCTCCGCGTAGAATCTCGGATCCATGGCGAAGAGGAACACGTCTAGGGTAACGATTCTTCCTCCGGAACTTTGGACTTGTATTTGTCCATTCATTCCTCTTTCTTTGCTTGCATGAGGTATCTCTTTCACCAAATGGGTGAAGTGTAGGATTTCCTCAAGTCCTTCGGGACTCCGGGTAGATTGTGTCCGTCCCCGGCATATTGCATGTAGAAAATCCGGTAGTCGTGCGGATTTAGGCATTTTGTGTGAAGCCTATTCGTGGCCGTGAGCCCGAATCGGTGATGCTTGATTTGCGACGTTGCATTTAGGTTAGGCCTAGAATGCGTGCCGGAGAATGACTCCGTGAACTCACCTATAGTATTGCGGGAGTTAAGTGTAGGCGTCTTGTGAAGATCCCTACGAAAGCCCCATGCTTCGAGTTTTGGTTGAAGGCAAACCTTCACCACGTTATTGATGCGGAGCGTGTGTACCTCCCTTGTTGAGAATTCGCGAAGCCTAGATCCTTGTGAAGGGGTTAGGTGCGTAGCGTATATTTTGTGCAGCACTTGAAAGTGCTAAACCCTTACGGGCCGAGGTGAAGCTGTACCCGCGTCGTGCGATAGATCGCGACGATTAGAGCACGGGCAAAGCTGAACCGAACCCGTTTCCATGCAGATCGGCGAGAGGTCCCTTCCTCATGAAGGCCGTGTGATCATGGGAGAGGTCGTGGAAGGTGTCATACCTAGACCGACCAAAAGCTCTTGTTTCCCACCTAAGGTTGTGACCCTTAGGGTGGAGTGTTGTGAATTTGATGTTATGTTTAGCCTCATGCGATTGCTTAGGCGGTTGTGGGAAACCTTCGGGTGAACCCAACCAACATCATGTGCATACCTAGGTTCCCTTCTTTTGATGCTCAACCTAGAAGATTGATTGTGCTTGAAACCTCACCTTGTGTAGTTGCACTTTCTTTAGATTAGTACTTGTGCTAGTATGGCTTACTTGCAGGGTAGAATTTCCGCCACCCCGGGAAAGGGGTGGGGTCGTTATAATTTGGTCAGCTATGCTGACCGTTACCTTGTTTGCCACCGCTTGGTGGAATGTTCTTATGCAGGTGCAGGTGAGCCTAGCGGGAAGTAGCGGGCGTTGACCCTTTTGCTGTGTTGGCCCTCAAAGGCCAGCCTTTTTCCTGTTTTCTCACGTGTTGCCGGCCTGCGTGCCGATGTATGCTTTTTTTGGAGTTTTGTACATTGATTTGATGTAAGGCCCTAAGGCCGTAACTCTTACTTCTGGACTCATTCCTATGATAGTGGACATGTCTTTTTGAATGGTTTAATTAATGCTTCCGCTTACGTTTTGTACTCTCGTTTTGTAGTTACCTTTCTGGTTATCACCTTTTAACTCCTAGCTAGTGTGGTTTGTATGGCGTGGGGTCCCGGCCGGACCTGCTGTTATACTTTTCGTACTGGCAGGGTGTTACAATTTGGTATCGGACTTAAGGCGTCGATCCGTAGTTTAGCGAATTCGGGACGAATTCCTTTTAAGGGGTGGTGCGCACGGGCTGTGCATTCACCTAAAACGACAAAAAACTAATAAGAATGTCCACTTAGGAATGAAAAAAAAAACATACTTGTTTGCGGAACCTGAGCGTTCCATGATTGATGTTTGATATGTTTAGGGTCACTAAATTGTGCCTTGCATGATTATAGGTGACTAGAAGTGCTGCGGGGCGGTCTCAACCCCGTAACACCGCTGAAAGTAGTGGGTCGGCTGAGGTGCCAGCGACCACTCCTTCGGCTGAGATGATCAGAATGGTCGCAGAAGCAGTCTTCGCGATGATCAATGCTCAACCGCAAAGGCTTGCACAACCTGCTACGCCTACTACTGATGCAGCCCCGGTAGTTGAACCTGCAGTGGAACCTGCGGTAGCACCAAGGGTTGATGCCCCTGTGCCAGTAGCTGCAGTGGAACCGGCGTTAGCACCGAGGGTGGAGCGTCAAGTTGCGCAAGTAGTTGCGGGGCGAGCGCTGTGACCAGCAATTAAAGCACTTCCTGAGCTTTAATCCTCCCACCTTCTCGGGATCTGAGTCCCCAACGGTGGCAGAAGACTGGTTGTCAAGAGTTAGAAGAACTCTGAGGGCGACGGCGACGGACGAAGCCATGATGGTCACCTTAGCCACTTTCCTTCTTGACGGAGAGGCTGTGCTGTGGTGGGAAGAGCAGGAACTGCACAAATTCGGCGATAGAGACATTACTGAAATAACAATGGCTGAGTTTTCAAAGTCGTTCCTCCAGCGGTTTATCCCCTCTGCCCAACGCATTGCGTTACAAAACCAGTTCCTGAGGTTAACTCAAGGTGATCGCTCCGTTGACGATTACTTACATGAGTTTACCAGACTGAGTCGTTATGCGGGGGCATTGGTGGAGGATGAGGAGACGAAGACGAATAAATTCTATGAAGGGCTTCGGGACGAGTTGAGGCTGCTCCTTGCAGGCCCTATGACGTTTGGCTTCCAAGTGATGGTGCAAACCGCCAGATCTTTGGAGTTGGACATGAAGAGGGTACAAGCAAAGAGTGTTGTAAAGAAACCCGAGTTTCATGCGCCGGCCTCTCAGTCCAAGCCGGACTTCAGAAGGAACAAGCGGAAGTTCAAGCAGGCGGAACCAGCTTCTTCGAATGTTTCGGGAGCCACGACCGCGCGGACTCCTATTACGTGTTTCACCTGCGGGAAGGTGGGACACAAAGCTGCGGTGTGTCGAAGTGGTCCCCCAAAGGCGGCAAATCGAGCGGTGGATTATGCTCGGGCTGCGGAAAAGGGCAAAGCGGCAGAGTCTTCGGCCTCCCAACACATTCCGACTCAGCCGAGAGTCTATTCGCTTGGCCAACAAGAAGCTATACGACAAACCGATGTCGTCACAGGTACGAATTAGAAGTTAGCTTTTACAGCTATGTATATGATTCTTACTGTTGTACGACTATGTGTTATTTGTGTACAATTAGGTTTCGTCCTAATTTTCAACTATCCGGCGAGAGCTCTATTCGATACGGGTGCATCACACTCTTTTCTGTCTGAGGACTTCGTGGTGCGAATCGGAGTGCCGTCTACCTTTGTAGAGGATAGATTGGAAGTAGTGCTACCCAATGGATCTCGAATGAGTGCGGATAGGAAGAGTCGTGTGAAGGTGCGAATCGGAAGTCAAGATTTCGACTTGGAAGCGTCGTTACTACCGTTAGCTGAATTCGATGTGATCTTCGGCATGGACTGGCTCTCGGAGCAGCGAGCATGCATAGATTGCAATACAAAGGAGATCACTCTGGGAACGAACACCGACGATGAAACCACATTCGCCGGTATGCGTGGAGCGAGCAAGACGCTGATGTCTGCTCTCCAGGTGGTTAAGGCGGTGAGAAAGGCGCCGAGTTGTTCTTCACCTTGTTGGAGGCTTCGGAGCCAAAGCCCAGGTTGTGTGATGTCCCAGTTGTAGCGGAATACGCCGACGTGTTTCCTAACGAACTCCCTGGGGCTCCGCCTCATCGGGAGATTGATTTCTGTATCGAGTTGGTGCCAGGTGCCAAACCTGTGGCCCGCTCACCATACCGAATAGCGCCAAAGGAATTGGCAGAGTTGAAGGTCCAATTGCAAGAGCTGCTAGAGCAAGGCTACGTACGTCCAAGTTCTTCGCCTTGGAGTGCACCGGTCCTCTTTGTGAAAAAGAAGGATGGGAGCTTGCGTCTATGTATTGATTATAGAGAGCTAAACAAGTTGACCGAGAAAAACCGATATCCGATTCCTAGAATCGATGATCTATTCGACCAACTGATGGGGTCGACGGTTTACTCCAAGCTAGACCTAAGGTCCGGCTACTATCAACTGCGAATAAGGGAATGCGACATTCCAAAGACAGCGTTCAGTACCCGCTTTGGGCACTTTGAGTTCACGGTAATGCCGTTCGGTCTATCCAACGCACCGTCGGTATTCATGGACTTGATGAATAGGACATTCCGAGAGTATTTAGATCAATTTGTGATCGTCTTCATCGACGACATTTTGGTATACTCTCAGTCGGAAGAGGAGCATGTAGGGCATCTGCACGCAGTCCTGAGCACCTTGAGGAGGAGTCAGCTATATGCCAAGTTCTCCAAGTGCGAATTTTGGCTACCGTCAGTGGCATTCCTTGGTCATGTTGTTAGTGGCGAAGGAATTGCAGTTGATCCGTCGAAGATAGAAGCGATCCAAGCGTGGCCTTTGTTGAAAAACGTAGCGGAAGTCCGAAGTTTCTTAGGACTTGCCGGCTATTATAGGCGCTTTGTGGAAAACTTCTCGAGGATCGCACTTCCTCTCACAAAACTGACTAGGAAGGATCATAAGTTCGTTTGGTCGCCCGAGTGCGCACGAGCTTTTGAAGAGCTAAAGAGTCGTCTGACCACGGCGCCCATTCTATGCTCGCCACAGGGTACGGAAGGCTACGAAATATATAGCGACGCCTCAGGAAGTGGTTTGGGTTGTGTCCTAGTGCAGTTCGGGAAGGTAATTGCCTACGGCTCCCGGCAACTGAAGGTTCACGAGAGGAATTACCCGGTCCATGATTTGGAGCTAGCGGCCGTGGTTTTTGCCCTCAAACTTTGGAGACACTATCTATATGGCGTGAAGATCGATATCTTTACCGACCATAAGAGCCTCAAGTACTTACTAGATCAAAGGGAGTTGAACATGCGCCAAAGGAGGTGGATGGAGTTCCTTGGGGACTACACCTTCGATATCAAATATACTCCCGGTAAAGGAAACGTAGTTGCAGACGCGTTGAGTCGTCGGGCTCCCGCACAAGCAAATTGGATTTTGATGCACGATGAGCGTCTAATCCGTGAGCTAGAAGAAATGGAGATCATATGCATTGATAGGAGAACGTCTACTTCAGCATGCTTGAACTGGACGGAAGTTCACTACGACCTTGCCGACCGAGTTCGACAAGCATTGGAGTTGGACGAGAGCTTGAAACGATACAAAGCGGAAACCGTTGAAGGGTTAAACGCTGATTTCTCCTTCGAAGACGACCTTATGTGGAAGCAGGAAAGGTTATGCATCCCAAACGTTGGTACTCTACGGGCGGAGTTGATGTACGAGGCTCATCATACCAAGTACTCGATCCACCCGGGGAGCACTAAAATGTTTATGGATATGAAGAAATTGTTCTGGTGGCCGGGCATGAAGAAAGACATTGCCCTTTACGTGGCCAAGTGTCATACTTGCGCATTGGTGAAAGCGGAATGTCAACGTCCCGGTGGGTTTCTGAAGTCCTTGCCGATTCCGGAGTGGAAGTTTGATGATATTTCGATGGATTTCGTGCACGGATTGCCGAGATCGCAACATGGAAACGACGCCATATGGGTGATCGTGGACCGTTTGACAAAGGTATCACACTTCATTCCGAACCGGAAGGATGATTCTGTAGAGAAGCTAGCAAAGCTCTATGTGGATAGTATCGTGAGACTGCACGGTGTCCCTCGTAGCATCGTCAGCGATCGTGACGGGCGTTTCACATCGAAAGATTGGAGGCTTATCCATGAACTGTTGGGCACAAAATTGAAGTTCAGCACGGCCTTCCACCCGCAAACGGATGGACAGACCGAGAGAACCAACAGGACTATGGAGGATATGCTCCGAATGTGCGCTCTAGACTTTGGAAAGAGGTGGGAGGATCACCTCTATATGATCGAATTCGCCTACAATAATAGCTACCAAGCCAGCATAAAGATGGCTCCTTTCGAGGCCCTCTATGGTAAGAAGTGTCGTACGCCGTTGTCTTGGGCGGAAACGGGCGATACTAAGCTATTGAAGCGAAGGGATGTTGAAGAAGCAACTTCGACGATCCGGTCTATACGCGAAAGGCTATTGGTTGCCCAGGATAGGCAAGCAAAGTATTTCAACGCCAAGCATAGGAACTTAGAGTTTGCCGTCGGTGACCGGGTTTACTTGAAAATCAAACCGTTCAAAGGGGTATCAAGGATTCGACGCTTGAAAAAGCTCAGTCCGAGGTACTTAGGACCGTTCGAGATCGTGGAGCGTGTTGGTGATGCGGCTTATCGGCTTGCACAATCTGCAGAGCTGAGCGGTCTGCACGACGTGTTCCACATTTCAGTGTTGAGGAAGGCAGTGCAAGAGCCTACTCATATCGTTGCGGTCGGCAAAGTTCCGGTTGATAGTGGGTTGTCGACGAAAGTCAAGCCTTTACGCATCGAAGATACCGAAGTAAAGCAGCTGCGGAACAAGTCCATTCGGATGGTAAAAGTCCGGTGGGATAACTGCGGTCGAGAGGAGCTCTCTTGGGAGAGAGAGAAAACGATGCTTGCGGAGTATCCCGAGCTATTTCCATCAGGTAAAGTATAACTGTAATTTATGCTATTACTGTTTCCTGGATTTCAGGACGAAATTCTTTTAAGGAGGGTGGAGTTGTAACACCCCAAATCAGGTAGTTCCGCGAAGTAGGCGGAGTGGTAGTGCGGCACGTGAAGCAGGCTAGAATTCTCCCTGTCTGCTCTTAGCGCACGATCAGTGGCCTCATCGCGCACGACCAGTGATCGTGTGCCAGCGATCGTGCGTTAATTCAGAAGAGAATCGAGTTCTGTCTCGGACAGTGCGCACGACCATTTCCCTCTTCGCGCACGACCAGTGATCGTGCGCCAGCGATCGTGCGCTTATTCGCAAGAATTCAGAGTTCTGTCCCGGATAGTGCGCACGACCATTGCCCTCTTCGCGCACGACCACTGACCGTGCGCCTGTGATCGTGCGCCCTGTTTATTCTGTTCCGCGATTTTGAGCGGAGAAGAAGATCCGACCGATCAAATCTCTTGGAATTCGATCCAACGGCTGGGATTTAATGCTGGGGGGTCTTAGGGCTTTGGAGAGGGATTAAACCCTCATTATTTCATAGTGTTTCTCTCTCCTAGGCTAGAGGAAGAAGAAGGGGGCAAGGAAGAAGAAGAGGAGATTTCGCCATTGACGGAGCTCCGGAGCTCCGTTTCGCGAGCCGTTTCCAGATCCGGAGAGTGCAGCCCGGTGCGGTTCTTTCCCTCCGCGTAGAATCTCGGATCCATGGCGAAGAGGAACACGTCTAGGGTAACGATTCTTCCTCCGGAACTTTGGACTTGTATTTGTCCATTCATTCCTCTTTCTTTGCTTGCATGAGGTATCTCTTTCACCAAATGGGTGAAGTGTAGGATTTCCTCAAGTCCTTCGGGACTCCGGGTAGATTGTGTCCGTCCCCGGCATATTGCATGTAGAAAATCCGGTAGTCGTGCGGATTTAGGCATTTTGTGTGAAGCCTATTCGTGGCCGTGAGCCCGAATCGGTGATGCTTGATTTGCGACGTTGCATTTAGGTTAGGCCTAGAATGCGTGCCGGAGAATGACTCCGTGAACTCACCTATAGTATTGCGGGAGTTAAGTGTAGGCGTCTTGTGAAGATCCCTACGAAAGCCCCATGCTTCGAGTTTTGGTTGAAGGCAAACCTTCACCACGTTATTGATGCGGAGCGTGTGTACCTCCCTTGTTGAGAATTCGCGAAGCCTAGATCCTTGTGAAGGGGTTAGGTGCGTAGCGTATATTTTGTGCAGCACTTGAAAGTGCTAAACCCTTACGGGCCGAGGTGAAGCTGTACCCGCGTCGTGCGATAGATCGCGACGATTAGAGCACGGGCAAAGCTGAACCGAACCCGTTTCCATGCAGATCGGCGAGAGGTCCCTTCCTCATGAAGGCCGTGTGATCATGGGAGAGGTCGTGGAAGGTGTCATACCTAGACCGACCAAAAGCTCTTGTTTCCCACCTAAGGTTGTGACCCTTAGGGTGGAGTGTTGTGAATTTGATGTTATGTTTAGCCTCATGCGATTGCTTAGGCGGTTGTGGGAAACCTTCGGGTGAACCCAACCAACATCATGTGCATACCTAGGTTCCCTTCTTTTGATGCTCAACCTAGAAGATTGATTGTGCTTGAAACCTCACCTTGTGTAGTTGCACTTTCTTTAGATTAGTACTTGTGCTAGTATGGCTTACTTGCAGGGTAGAATTTCCGCCACCCCGGGAAAGGGGTGGGGTCGTTATAATTTGGTCAGCTATGCTGACCGTTACCTTGTTTGCCACCGCTTGGTGGAATGTTCTTATGCAGGTGCAGGTGAGCCTAGCGGGAAGTAGCGGGCGTTGACCCTTTTGCTGTGTTGGCCCTCGAAGGCCAGCCTTTTTCCTGTTTTCTCACGTGTTGCCGGCCTGCGTGCCGATGTATGCTTTTTTTGGAGTTTTGTACATTGATTTGATGTAAGGCCCTAAGGTCGTAACTCTTACTTCTGGACTCATTCCTATGATAGTGGACATGTCTTTTTGAATGGTTTAATTAATGCTTCCGCTTACGTTTTGTACTCTCATTTTGTAGTTACCTTTCTGGTTATCACCTTTTAACTCCTAGCTAGTGTGGTTTGTATGGCGTGGGGTCCCGGCCGGACCTGCTGTTATACTTTTCGTACTGGCAGGGTGTTACAATTTGGTATCGGACTTAAGGCGTCGATCCGTAGTTTAGCGAATTCGGGACGAATTCCTTTTAAGGGGTGGTGCGCACGGGCTGTGCATTCACCTAAAACGACAAAAACTAATAAGAATGTCCACTTAGGAATGAAAAAAAAAAACATACTTGTTTGCGGAACCTGAGCGTTCCATGATTGATGTTTGATATGTTTAGGGTCACTAAATTGTGCCTTGCATGATTATAGGTGACTAGAAGTGCTGCGGGGCGGTCTCAACCCCGTAACACCGCTGAAAGTAGTGGGTCGGCTGAGGTGCCAGCGACCACTCCTTCGGCTGAGATGATCAGAATGGTCGCAGAAGCAGTCTTCGCGATGATCAATGCTCAACCGCAAAGGCTTGCACAACCTGCTACGCCTACTACTGATGCAGCCCCGGTAGTTGAACCTGCAGTGGAACCTGCGGTAGCACCAAGGGTTGATGCCCCTGTGCCAGTAGCTGCAGTGGAACCGGCGTTAGCACCGAGGGTGGAGCGTCAAGTTGCGCAAGTAGTTGCGGGGCGAGCGCGTGACCAGCAATTAAAGCACTTCCTGAGCTTTAATCCTCCCACCTTCTCGGGATCTGAGTCCCCAACGGTGGCAGAAGACTGGTTGTCAAGAGTTAGAAGAACTCTGAGGGCGACGGCGACGGACGAAGCCATGATGGTCACCTTAGCCACTTTCCTTCTTGACGGAGAGGCTGTGCTGTGGTGGGAAGAGCAGGAACTGCACAAATTCGGCGATAGAGACATTACTGAAATAACAATGGCTGAGTTTTCAAAGTCGTTCCTCCAGCGGTTTATCCCCTCTGCCCAACGCATTGCGTTACAAAACCAGTTCCTGAGGTTAACTCAAGGTGATCGCTCCGTTGACGATTACTTACATGAGTTTACCAGACTGAGTCGTTATGCGGGGGCATTGGTGGAGGATGAGGAGACGAAGACGAATAAATTCTATGAAGGGCTTCGGGATGAGTTGAGGCTGCTCCTTGCAGGCCCTATGACGTTTGGCTTCCAAGTGATGGTGCAAACCGCCAGATCTTTGGAGTTGGACATGAAGAGGGTACAAGCAAAGAGTGTTGTAAAGAAACCCGAGTTTCATGCGCCGGCCTCTCAGTCCAAGCCGGACTTCAGAAGGAACAAGCGGAAGTTCAAGCAGGCGGAACCAGCTTCTTCGAATGTTTCGGGAGCCACGACCGCGCGGACTCCTATTACGTGTTTCACCTGCGGGAAGGTGGGACACAAAGCTGCGGTGTGTCGAAGTGGTCCCCCAAAGGCGGCAAATCGAGCGGTGGATTATGCTCGGGCTGCGGAAAAGGGCAAAGCGGCAGAGTCTTCGGCCTCCCAACACATTCCGACTCAGCCGAGAGTCTATTCGCTTGGCCAACAAGAAGCTATACGACAAACCGATGTCGTCACAGGTACGAATTAGAAGTTAGCTTTTACAGCTATGTATATGATTCTTACTGTTGTACGACTATGTGTTATTTGTGTACAATTAGGTTTCGTCCTAATTTTCAACTATCCGGCGAGAGCTCTATTCGATACAGGTGCATCGCACTCTTTTCTGTCTGAGGACTTCGTGGTGCGAATCGGAGTGCCGTCTACCTTTGTAGAGGATAGATTGGAAGTAGTGCTACCCAATGGATCTCGAATGAGTGCGGATAGGAAGAGCCGTGTGAAGGTGCGAATCGGAAGTCAAGATTTCGACTTGGAAGCGTCGTTACTACCGTTAGCTGAATTCGATGTGATCTTCGGCATGGACTGGCTCTCGGAGCAGCGAGCATGCATAGATTGCAATACAAAGGAGATCACTCTGGGAACGAACACCGACGATGAAACCACATTCGCCGGTATGCGAGGAGCGAGCAAGACGCTGATGTCTGCTCTCCAGGTGGTTAAGGCGGTGAGAAAAGGCGCCGAGTTGTTCTTCACCTTGTTGGAGGCTTCGGAGCCAAAGCCCAGGTTGTGTGATGTCCCAGTTGTAGCGGAATACGCCGACGTGTTTCCTAACGAACTCCCTGGGGCTCCGCCTCATCGGGAGATTGATTTCTGTATCGAGTTGGTGCCAGGTGCCAAACCTGTGGCCCGCTCACCATACCGAATAGCGCCAAAGGAATTGGCAGAGTTGAAGGTCCAATTGCAAGAGCTGCTAGAGCAAGGCTACGTACGTCCAAGTTCTTCGCCTTGGAGTGCACCGGTCCTCTTTGTGAAAAAGAAGGATGGGAGCTTGCGTCTATGTATTGATTATAGAGAGCTAAACAAGTTGACCGAGAAAAACCGATATCCGATTCCTAGAATCGATGATCTATTCGACCAACTGATGGGGTCGACGGTTTACTCCAAGCTAGACCTAAGGTCCGGCTACTATCAACTGCGAATAAGGGAATGCGACATTCCAAAGACAGCGTTCAGTACCCGCTTTGGGCACTTTGAGTTCACGGTAATGCCGTTCGGTCTATCCAACGCACCGTCGGTATTCATGGACTTGATGAATAGGACATTCCGAGAGTATTTAGATCAATTTGTGATCGTCTTCATCGACGACATTTTGGTATACTCTCAGTCGGAAGAGGAGCATGTAGGGCATCTGCACGCAGTCCTGAGCACCTTGAGGAGGAGTCAGCTATATGCCAAGTTCTCCAAGTGCGAATTTTGGCTACCGTCAGTGGCATTCCTTGGTCATGTTGTTAGTGGCGAAGGAATTGCAGTTGATCCGTCGAAGATAGAAGCGATCCAAGCGTGGCCTTTGTTGAAAAACGTAGCGGAAGTCCGAAGTTTCTTAGGACTTGCCGGCTATTATAGGCGCTTTGTGGAAAACTTCTCGAGGATCGCACTTCCTCTCACAAAACTGACTAGGAAGGATCATAAGTTCGTTTGGTCGCCCGAGTGCGCACGAGCTTTTGAAGAGCTAAAGAGCCGTCTGACCACGGCGCCCATTCTATGCTCGCCACAGGGTACGGAAGGCTACGAAATATATAGCGACGCCTCAGGAAGTGGTTTGGGTTGTGTCCTAGTGCAGTTCGGGAAGGTAATTGCCTACGGCTCCCGGCAACTGAAGGTTCACGAGAGGAATTACCCGGTCCATGATTTGGAGCTAGCGGCCGTGGTTTTTGCCCTCAAACTTTGGAGACACTATCTATATGGCGTGAAGATCGATATCTTTACCGACCATAAGAGCCTCAAGTACTTACTAGATCAAAGGGAGTTGAACATGCGCCAAAGGAGGTGGATGGAGTTCCTTGGGGACAACACCTTCGATATCAAATATACTCCCGGTAAAGGAAACGTAGTTGCAGACGCGTTGAGTCGTCGGGCTCCCGCACAAGCAAATTGGATTTTGATGCACGATGAGCGTCTAATCCGTGAGCTAGAAGAAATGGAGATCATATGCATTGATAGGAGAACGTCTACTTCAGCATGCTTGAACTGGACGGAAGTTCACTACGACCTTGCCGACCGAGTTCGACAAGCATTGGAGTTGGACAAGAGCTTGAAACGATACAAAGCGGAAACCGTTGAAGGGTTAAACGCTGATTTCTCCTTCGAAGACGACCTTATGTGGAAGCAGGAAAGGTTATGCATCCCAAACGTTGGTACTCTATGGGCGGAGTTGATGTACGAGGCTCATCATACCAAGTACTCGATCCACCCGGGGAGCACTAAAATGTTTATGGATATGAAGAAATTGTTCTGGTGGCCGGGCATGAAGAAAGACATTGCCCTTTACGTGGCCAAGTGTCATACTTGCGCATTGGTGAAAGCGGAATGTCAACGTCCCGGTGGGTTTCTGAAGTCCTTGCCGATTCCGGAGTGGAAGTTTGATGATATTTCGATGGATTTCGTGCACGGATTGCCGAGATCGCAACATGGAAACGACGCCATATGGGTGATCGTGGACCGTTTGACAAAGGTATCACACTTCATTCCGAACCGGAAGGATGATTCTGTAGAGAAGCTAGCAAAGCTCTATGTGGATAGTATCGTGAGACTGCACGGTGTCCCTCGTAGCATCGTCAGCGATCGTGACGAGCGTTTCACATCGAAAGATTGGAGGCTTATCCATGAACTGTTGGGCACAAAATTGAAGTTCAGCACGGCCTTCCACCCGCAAACGGATGGACAGACCGAGAGAACCAACAGGACTATGGAGGATATGCTCCGAATGTGCGCTCTAGACTTTGGAAAGAGGTGGGAGGATCACCTCTATATGATCGAATTCGCCTACAATAATAGCTACCAAGCCAGCATAAAGATGGCTCCTTTCGAGGCCCTCTATGGTAAGAAGTGTCGTACGCCGTTGTCTTGGGCGGAAACGGGCGATACTAAGCTATTGAAGCGAAGGGATGTTGAAGAAGCAACTTCGACGATCCGGTCTATACGCGAAAGGCTATTGGTTGCACAGGATAGGCAAGCAAAGTATTTCAACGCCAAGCATAGGAACTTAGAGTTTGCCGTCGGTGACCGGGTTTACTTGAAAATCAAACCGTTCAAAGGGGTATCAAGGATTCGACGCTTGAAAAAGCTCAGTCCGAGGTACTTAGGACCGTTCGAGATCGTGGAGCGTGTTGGTGATGCGGCTTATCGGCTTGCACTATCTGCAGAGCTGAGCGGTCTGCACGACGTGTTCCACATTTCAGTGTTGAGGAAGGCAGTGCAAGAGCCTACTCATATCGTTGCGGTCGGCAAAGTTCCGGTTGATAGTGGGTTGTCGACGAAAGTCAAGCCTTTACGCATCGAAGATACCGAAGTAAAGCAGCTGCGGAACAAGTCCATTCGGATGGTAAAAGTCCGGTGGGATAACTGCGGTCGAGAGGAGCTCTCTTGGGAGAGAGAGCAAACGATGCTTGCGGAGTATCCCGAGCTATTTCCATCAGGTAAAGTATAACTGTAATTTATGCTATTACTGTTTCCTGGATTTCGGGACGAAATTCTTTTAAGGAGGGTGGAGTTGTAACACCCCAAATCAGGTAGTTCCGCGAAGTAGGCGGAGTGGTAGTGCGGCACGTGAAGCAGGCTAGAATTCTCCCTGTCTGCTCTTAGCGCACGATCAGTGGCCTCATCGCGCACGACCAGTGATCGTGTGCAAGCGATCGTGCGTTAATTCAGAAGAGAATCGAGTTCTGTCTCGGACAGTGCGCACGACCATTTCCCTCTTCGCGCACGACCAGTGATCGTGCGCCAGCGATCGTGCGCTTATTCGCAAGAATTCAGAGTTCTGTCCCGGATAGTGCGCACGACCATTGCCCTCGTCGCGCACGACCACTGACCGTGCGCCTGTGATCGTGCGCCCTGTTTATTCTGTTCCGCGATTTTGAGCGGAGAAGAAGATCCGACCGATCAAATCTCTTGGAATTCGATCCAACGGCTGGGATTTAATGCTGGGGGGTCTTAGGGCTTTGGAGAGGGATTAAACCCTCATTATTTCATAGTGTTTCTCTCTCCTAGGCTAGAGGAAGAAGAAGGGGGCAAGGAAGAAGAAGAGGAGATTTCGCCATTGACGGAGCTCCGGAGCTCCGTTTCGCGAGCCGTTTCCAGATCCGGAGAGTGCAGCCCAGTGCGGTTCTTTCCCTCCGCGTAGAATCTCAGATCCATGGCGAAGAGGAACACGTCTAGGGTAACGATTCTTCCTCCGGAACTTTGGACTTGTATTTGTCCATTCATTCCTCTTTCTTTGCTTGCATGAGGTATCTCTTTCACCAAATGGGTGAAGTGTAGGATTTCCTCAAGTCCTTCGGGACTCCGGGTAGATTGTGTCCGTCCCCGGCATATTGCATGTAGAAAATCCGGTAGTCGTGCGGATTTAGGCATTTTGTGTGAAGCCTATTCGTGGCCGTGAGCCCGAATCGGTGATGCTTGATTTGCGACGTTGCATTTAGGTTAGGCCTAGAATGCGTGCCGGAGAATGACTCCGTGAACTCACCTATAGTATTGCGGGAGTTAAGTGTAGGCGTCTTGTGAAGATCCCTACGAAAGCCCCATGCTTCGAGTTTTGGTTGAAGGCAAACCTTCACCACGTTATTGATGCGGAGCGTGTGTACCTCCCTTGTTGAGAATTCGCGAAGCCTAGATCCTTGTGAAGGGGTTAGGTGCGTAGCGTATATTTTGTGCAGCACTTGAAAGTGCTAAACCCTTACGGGCCGAGGTGAAGCTGTACCCGCGTCGTGCGATAGATCGCGACGATTAGAGCACGGGCAAAGCTGAACCGAACCCGTTTCCATGCAGATCGGCGAGAGGTCCCTTCCTCATGAAGGCCGTGTGATCATGGGAGAGGTTGTGGAAGGTGTCATACCTAGACCGACCAAAAGCTCTTGTTTCCCACCTAAGGTTGTGACCCTTAGGGTGGAGTGTTGTGAATTTGATGTTATGTTTAGCCTCATGCGATTGCTTAGGCGGTTGTGGGAAACCTTCGGGTGAACCCAACCAACATCATGTGCATACCTAGGTTCCCTTCTTTTGATGCTCAACCTAGAAGATTGATTGTGCTTGAAACCTCACCTTGTGTAGTTGCACTTTCTTTAGATTAGTACTTGTGCTAGTATGGCTTACTTGCAGGGTAGAATTTCCGCCACCCCGGGAAAGGGGTGGGGTCGTTATAATTTGGTCAGCTATGCTGACCGTTACCTTGTTTGCCACCGCTTGGTGGAATGTTCTTATGCAGGTGCAGGTGAGCCTAGCGGGAAGTAGCGGGCGTTGACCCTTTTGCTGTGTTGGCCCTCGAAGGCCAGCCTTTTTCCTGTTTTCTCACGTGTTGCCGGCCTGCGTGCCGATGTATGCTTTTTTTGGAGTTTTGTACATTGATTTGATGTAAGGCCCTAAGGTCGTAACTCTTACTTCTGGACTCATTCCTATGATAGTGGACATGTCTTTTTGAATGGTTTAATTAATGCTTCCGCTTACGTTTTGTACTCTCGTTTTGTAGTTACCTTTCTGGTTATCACCTTTTAACTCCTAGCTAGTGTGGTTTGTATGGTGTGGGGTCCCGGCCGGACCTGCTGTTATACTTTTCGTACTGGCAGGGTGTTACAATTTGGTATCGGACTTAAGGCGTCGATCCGTAGTTTAGCGAATTCGGGACGAATTCCTTTTAAGGGGTGGTGCGCACGGGCTGTGCATTCACCTAAAACGACAAAAACTAATAAGAATGTCCACTTAGGAATGAAAAAAAAAACATACTTGTTTGCGGAACCTGAGCGTTCCATGATTGATGTTTGATATGTTTAGGGTCACTAAATTGTGCCTTGCATGATTATAGGTGACTAGAAGTGCTGCGGGGCGGTCTCAACCCCGTAACACCGCTGAAAGTAGTGGGTCGGCTGAGGTGCCAGCGACCACTCCTTCGGCTGAGATGATCAGAATGGTCGCAGAAGCAGTCTTCGCGATGATCAATGCTCAACCGCAAAGGCTTGCACAACCTGCTACGCCTACTACTGATGCAGCCCCGGTAGTTGAACCTGCAGTGGAACCTGCGGTAGCACCAAGGGTTGATGCCCCTGTGCCAGTAGCTGCAGTGGAACCGGCATTAGCACCGAGGGTGGAGCGTCAAGTTGCGCAAGTAGTTGCGGGGCGAGCGCGTGACCATCAATTAAAGCACTTCCTGAGCTTTAATCCTCCCACCTTCTCGGGATCTGAGTCCCCAACGGTGGCAGAAGACTGGTTGTCAAGAGTTAGAAGAACTCTGAGGGCGACGGCGACGGACGAAGCCATGATGGTCACCTTAGCCACTTTCCTTCTTGACGGAGAGGCTGTGCTGTGGTGGGAAGAGCAGGAACTGCACAAATTCGGCGATAGAGACATTACTGAAATAACAATGGCTGAGTTTTCAAAGTCGTTCCTCCAGCGGTTTATCCCCTCTGCCCAACGCATTGCGTTACAAAACCAGTTCCTGAGGTTAACTCAAGGTGATCGCTCCGTTGACGATTACTTACATGAGTTTACCAGACTGAGTCGTTATGCGGGGGCATTGGTGGAGGATGAGGAGACGAAGACGAATAAATTCTATGAAGGGCTTCGGGACGAGTTGAGGCTGCTCCTTGCAGGCCCTATGACGTTTGGCTTCCAAGTGATGGTGCAAACCGCCAGATCTTTGGAGTTGGACATGAAGAGGGTACAAGCAAAGAGTGTTGTAAAGAAACCCGAGTTTCATGCGCCGGCCTCTCAGTCCAAGCCGGACTTCAGAAGGAACAAGCGGAAGTTCAAGTAGGCGGAACCAGCTTCTTCGAATGTTTCGGGAGCCACGACCGCGCGGACTCCTATTACGTGTTTCACCTGCGGGAAGGTGGGACACAAAGCTGCGGTGTGTCGAAGTGGTCCCCCAAAGGCGGCAAATCGAGCGGTGGATTATGCTCGGGCTGCGGAAAAGGGCAAAGCGGCAGAGTCTTCGGCCTCCCAACACATTCCGACTCAGCCGAGAGTCTATTCGCTTGGCCAACAAGAAGCTATACGACAAACCGATGTCGTCACAGGTACGAATTAGAAGTTAGCTTTTACAGCTATGTATATGATTCTTACTGTTGTACGACTATGTGTTATTTGTGTACAATTAGGTTTCGTCCTAATTTTCAACTATCCGGCGAGAGCTCTATTCGATACAGGTGCATCGCACTCTTTTCTGTCTGAGGACTTCGTGGTGCGAATCGGAGTGCCGTCTACCTTTATAGAGGATAGATTGGAAGTAGTGCTACCCAATGGATCTCGAATGAGTGCGGATAGGAAGAGCCGTGTGAAGGTGCGAATCGGAAGTCAAGATTTCGACTTGGAAGCGTCGTTACTACCGTTAGCTGAATTCGATGTGATCTTCGGCATGGACTGGCTCTCGGAGCAGCGAGCATGCATAGATTGCAATACAAAGGAGATCACTCTGGGAACGAACACCGACGATGAAACCACATTCGCCGGTATGCGAGGAGCGAGCAAGACGCTGATGTCTGCTCTCCAGGTGGTTAAGGCGGTGAGAAAAGGCGCCGAGTTGTTCTTCACCTTGTTGGAGGCTTCGGAGCCAAAGCCCAGGTTGTGTGATGTCCCAGTTGTAGCGGAATACGCCGACGTGTTTCCTAACGAACTCCCTGGGGCTCCGCCTCATCGGGAGATTGATTTCTGTATCGAGTTGGTGCCAGGTGCCAAACCTGTGGCCCGCTCACCATACAGAATAGCGCCAAAGGAATTGGCAGAGTTGAAGGTCCAATTGCAAGAGCTGCTAGAGCAAGGCTACGTACGTCCAAGTTCTTCGCCTTGGAGTGCACCGGTCCTCTTTGTGAAAAAGAAGGATGGGAGCTTGCGTCTATGTATTGATTATAGAGAGCTAAACAAGTTGACCGAGAAAAACCGATATCCGATTCCTAGAATCGATGATCTATTCGACCAACTGATGGGGTCGACGGTTTACTCCAAGCTAGACCTAAGGTCCGGCTACTATCAACTGCGAATAAGGGAATGCGACATTCCAAAGACAGCGTTCAGTACCCGCTTTGGGCACTTTGAGTTCACGGTAATGCCGTTCGGTCTATCCAACGCACCGTCGGTATTCATGGACTTGATGAATAGGACATTCCGAGAGTATTTAGATCAATTTGTGATCGTCTTCATCGACGACATTTTGGTATACTCTCAGTCGGAAGAGGAGCATGTAGGGCATCTGCACGCAGTCCTGAGCACCTTGAGGAGGAGTCAGCTATATGCCAAGTTCTCCAAGTGCGAATTTTGGCTACCGTCAGTGGCATTCCTTGGTCATGTTGTTAGTGGCGAAGGAATTGCAGTTGATCCGTCGAAGATAGAAGCGATCTAAGCGTGGCCTTTGTTGAAAAACGTAGCGGAAGTCCGAAGTTTCTTAGGACTTGCCGGCTATTATAGGCGCTTTGTGGAAAACTTCTCGAGGATCGCACTTCCTCTCACAAAACTGACTAGGAAGGATCATAAGTTCGTTTGGTCGCCCGAGTGCGCACGAGCTTTTGAAGAGCTAAAGAGCCGTCTGACCACGGCGCCCATTCTATGCTCGCCACAGGGTACGGAAGGCTACGAAATATATAGCGACGCCTCAGGAAGTGGTTTGGGTTGTGTCCTAGTGCAGTTCGGGAAGGTAATTGCCTACGGCTCCCGGCAACTGAAGGTTCACGAGAGGAATTACCCGGTCCATGATTTGGAGCTAGCGGCCGTGGTTTTTGCCCTCAAACTTTGGAGACACTATCTATATGGCGTGAAGATCGATATCTTTACCGACCATAAGAGCCTCAAGTACTTACTAGATCAAAGGGAGTTGAACATGCGCCAAAGGAGGTGGATGGAGTTCCTTGGGGACAACACCTTCGATATCAAATATACTCCCGGTAAAGGAAACGTAGTTGCAGACGCGTTGAGTCGTCGGGCTCCCGCACAAGCAAATTGGATTTTGATGCACGATGAGCGTCTAATCCGTGAGCTAGAAGAAATGGAGATCATATGCATTGATAGGAGAACGTCTACTTCAGCATGCTTGAACTGGACGGAAGTTCACTACGACCTTGCCGACCGAGTTCGACAAGCATTGGAGTTGGACAAGAGCTTGAAACGATACAAAGCGGAAACCGTTGAAGGGTTAAACGCTGATTTCTCCTTCGAAGACGACCTTATGTGGAAGCAGGAAAGGTTATGCATCCCAAACGTTGGTACTCTACGGGCGGAGTTGATGTACGAGGCTCATCATACCAAGTACTCGATCCACCCGGGGAGCACTAAAATGTTTATGGATATGAAGAAATTGTTCTGGTGGCCGGGCATGAAGAAAGACATTGCCCTTTACGTGGCCAAGTGTCATACTTGCGCATTGGTGAAAGCGGAATGTCAACGTCCCGGTGGGTTTCTGAAGTCCTTGCCGATTCCGGAGTGGAAGTTTGATGATATTTCGATGGATTTCGTGCACGGATTGCCGAGATCGCAACATGGAAACGACGCCATATGGGTGATCGTGGACCGTTTGACAAAGGTATCACACTTCATTCCGAACCGGAAGGATGATTCTGTAGAGAAGCTAGCAAAGCTCTATGTGGATAGTATCGTGAGACTGCACGGTGTCCCTCGTAGCATCGTCAGCGATCGTGACGAGCGTTTCACATCGAAAGATTGGAGGCTTATCCATGAACTGTTGGGCACAAAATTGAAGTTCAGCACGGCCTTCCACCCGCAAACGGATGGACAGACCGAGAGAACCAACAGGACTATGGAGGATATGCTCCGAATGTGCGCTCTAGACTTTGGAAAGAGGTGGGAGGATCACCTCTATATGATCGAATTCGCCTACAATAATAGCTACCAAGCCAGCATAAAGATGGCTCCTTTCGAGGCCCTCTATGGTAAGAAGTGTCGTACGCCGTTGTCTTGGGCGGAAACGGGCGATACTAAGCTATTGAAGCGAAGGGATGTTGAAGAAGCAACTTCGACGATCCGGTCTATACGCGAAAGGCTATTGGTTGCACAGGATAGGCAAGCAAAGTATTTCAACGCCAAGCATAGGAACTTAGAGTTTGCCGTCGGTGACCGGGTTTACTTGAAAATCAAACCGTTCAAAGGGGTATCAAGGATTCGACGCTTGAAAAAGCTCAGTCCGAGGTACTTAGGACCGTTCGAGATCGTGGAGCGTGTTGGTGATGCGGCTTATCGGCTTGCACTATCTGCAGAGCTGAGCGGTCTGCACGACGTGTTCCACATTTCAGTGTTGAGGAAGGCAGTGCAAGAGCCTACTCATATCGTTGCGGTCGGCAAAGTTCCGGTTGATAGTGGGTTGTCGACGAAAGTCAAGCCTTTACGCATCGAAGATACCGAAGTAAAGCAGCTGCGGAACAAGTCCATTCGGATGGTAAAAGTCCGGTGGGATAACTGCGGTCGAGAGGAGCTCTCTTGGGAGAGAGAGCAAACGATGCTTGCGGAGTATCCCGAGCTATTTCCATCAGGTAAAGTATAACTGTAATTTATGCTATTACTGTTTCCTGGATTTCGGGACGAAATTCTTTTAAGGAGGGTGGAGTTGTAACACCCCAAATCAGGTAGTTCCGCGAAGTAGGCGGAGTGGTAGTGCGGCACGTGAAGCAGGCTAGAATTCTCCCTGTCTGCTCTTAGCGCACGATCAGTGGCCTCATCGCGCACGACCAGTGATCGTGTGCCAGCGATCGTGCGTTAATTCAGAAGAGAATCGAGTTCTGTCTCGGACAGTGCGCACGACCATTTCCCTCTTCGCGCACGACCAGTGATCGTGCGCCAGCGATCGTGCGCTTATTCGCAAGAATTCAGAGTTCTGTCCCGGATAGTGCGCACGACCATTGCCCTCGTCGCGCACGACCACTGACCGTGCGCCTGTGATCGTGCGCCCTGTTTATTCTGTTCCGCGATTTTGAGCGGAGAAGAAGATCCGACCGATCAAATCTCTTGGAATTCGATCCAACGGCTGGGATTTAATGCTGGGGGGTCTTAGGGCTTTGGAGAGGGATTAAACCCTCATTATTTCATAGTGTTTCTCTCTCCTAGGCTAGAGGAAGAAGAAGGGGGCAAGGAAGAAGAAGAGGAGATTTCGCCATTGACGGAGCTCCGGAGCTCCGTTTCGCGAGCCGTTTCCAGATCCGGAGAGTGCAGCCCAGTGCGGTTCTTTCCCTCCGCGTAGAATCTCGGATCCATGGCGAAGAGGAACACGTCTAGGGTAACGATTCTTCCTCCGGAACTTTGGACTTGTATTTGTCCATTCATTCCTCTTTCTTTGCTTGCATGAGGTATCTCTTTCACCAAATGGGTGAAGTGTAGGATTTCCTCAAGTCCTTCGGGACTCTGGGTAGATTGTGTCCGTCCCCGGCATATTGCATGTAGAAAATCCGGTAGTCGTGCGGATTTAGGCATTTTGTGTGAAGCCTATTCGTGGCCGTGAGCCCGAATCGGTGATGCTTGATTTGCGACGTTGCATTTAGGTTAGGCCTAGAATGCGTGCCGGAGAATGACTCCGTGAACTCACCTATAGTATTGCGGGAGTTAAGTGTAGGCGTCTTGTGAAGATCCCTACGAAAGCCCCATGCTTCGAGTTTTGGTTGAAGGCAAACCTTCACCACGTTATTGATGCGGAGCGTGTGTACCTCCCTTGTTGAGAATTCGCGAAGCCTAGATCCTTGTGAAGGGGTTAGGTGCGTAGCGTATATTTTGTGCAGCACTTGAAAGTGCTAAACCCTTACGGGCCGAGGTGAAGCTGTACCCGCGTCGTGCGATAGATCGCGACGATTAGAGCACGGGCAAAGCTGAACCGAACCCGTTTCCATGCAGATCGGCGAGAGGTCCCTTCCTCATGAAGGCCGTGTGATCATGGGAGAGGTCGTGGAAGGTGTCATACCTAGACCGACCAAAAGCTCTTGTTTCCCACCTAAGGTTGTGACCCTTAGGGTGGAGTGTTGTGAATTTGATGTTATGTTTAGCCTCATGCGATTGCTTAGGCGGTTGTGGGAAACCTTCGGGTGAACCCAACCAACATCATGTGCATACCTAGGTTCCCTTCTTTTGATGCTCAACCTAGAAGATTGATTGTGCTTGAAACCTCACCTTGTGTAGTTGCACTTTCTTTAGATTAGTACTTGTGCTAGTATGGCTTACTTGCAGGGTAGAATTTCCGCCACCCCGGGAAAGGGGTGGGGTCGTTATAATTTGGTCAGCTATGCTGACCGTTACCTTGTTTGCCACCGCTTGGTGGAATGTTCTTATGCAGGTGCAGGTGAGCCTAGCGGGAAGTAGCGGGCGTTGACCCTTTTGCTGTGTTGGCCCTCGAAGGCCAGCCTTTTTCCTGTTTTCTCACGTGTTGCCGGCCTGCGTGCCGATGTATGCTTTTTTTGGAGTTTTGTACATTGATTTGATGTAAGGCCCTAAGGCCGTAACTCTTACTTCTGGACTCATTCCTATGATAGTGGACATGTCTTTTTGAATGGTTTAATTAATGCTTCCGCTTACGTTTTGTACTCTCGTTTTGTAGTTACCTTTCTGGTTATCACCTTTTAACTCCTAGCTAGTGTGGTTTGTATGGCGTGGGGTCCCGGCCGGACCTGCTGTTATACTTTTCGTACTGGCAGGGTGTTACATACCTAGTGCAATATATTCCGCCTCGGTAGTAGAGAGGGCAACAGAATTCTGTTTCTTACTCGATCAAGAAATAAGTGAAGGGCCGATAAAATGAAAAGTGCCACTAGTGCTTTTCCTATCTAAAGAACATCCCGCATAATCTGAATCTGAAAAACCATGTAAAATAAAGGAATCATTATGAGGATACCATAATCCTAATTTAAATGTTCCTAAATGATATCGAAAGATGCGTTTCACCGCTTTTAAATGTGACTCTTTAGGATTAGCCTGAAATCGAGCACATAAACAGACGACAAACATAATGTCAGGCTTAGATGCGGTTAAATATAATAAGGATCCTATCATACTTCTATAAAGGGTTTGGTCAATTGAAACTCCACTTTCATCTTTTGTTAATTTTAGTGAAGCACTCATATGAGTGTTTGCATGCTTAAGATTTTTAAATCCAAATCTTTTTAACATATCATGAATATATTTGGATTGACATATAAAAATACCATCATGTTTTTGTGTAATTTGAAAACCTAGAAAATATGAAAGTTCTCCTACCATGCTCATTTCAAATTCATTTTTCATAATTTGAACTACTTCATTACACAATTCTTCCTTAGTGGCTCCAAAAATAATATCATCAACATAAATTTGCAAAATAACTAAATCATGATCAATTTGCTTAATGAAGAGTGTAGAATCGGCACTTCCAATTTTATAATCGTGCTTTAACAAATATTGAGTTAATCGATCATACCAAGCACGAGGCGCTTGTTTTAATCCATAAAGTGCTTTATCTAATTTATTAACATAATTTGGATATTTCTCATTTACAAAGCCAGGGGGTTGTTCTACATAAACCTCTTCTTTTATATACCCGTTTAAAAATGCTGTTTTGACATCCATTTGATATAATTTAAATCTTTTAAAACAAGCAAATGCAAGAAATATCCTAACCGCTTCTAATCTTGCTACGGGTGCAAAAGTTTCATCAAAATCTACCCCTTCAATTTGTGCATAACCTTTTGCAACTAATCTGGCTTTATTTCTAACAATTCTAGATTCATTATCCAATTTATTTTTAAAAATCCACTTAACTCCAACGACAGGACGATTTTTGGGTCGTTCTACAAGATTCCAAACCATATTACGTTCAAATTGATTAAGTTCTTCATTTATAGCTAAAAACCAAAATTCATCATTTAAAGCGGTGGAAACATATTTTGGTTATATTTCAGAGACAAAACAAAGGTTTGAAAATAAGACATGTAACGAGGAACGAGTACTAACCCCTTTTTGCGGATCTCCAATGATAAGCTCCTTTGGATGATCCTTTGAAAATCTCAATTCACTTGGAGTCACATATTCTTCTCTTTCTTCTTCTTCTCTTTCTCCTTCTCTTTCTCCTTCTCTTTCTTCTTCATTTTCTCCAAGTTCTTCATCATCATTCTCCACTGAAGGAAGGGGTTCATCTTCTTTTCCTGTAATTTTTTTTTCTACACATGAAGCAAACTCATCAAATCTAACATGAATAAATTCTTCAACTATTTTTATTCTTTTGTTAAAAATCTTATATGCTTTACCAGTTGAAGAATAGCCAATAAAAATACCTTCATCACATTTTTCATCAAATTTTCCTAAGGAATCTTTAGAATTCAAAATAAAACATTTACAACCAAAAACTTTAAAATAAGAAACATTTGGTTTTTTATTAAAAATTAATTCATAAGGAGTTAATTTTAAAATAGGGCGAAGCAATACTCTATTAATTACATAACATGCCGTACTAACCGCTTCAGCCCAAAAAGATTTTGGTAATTTAAATTTAGATAGCATCGTACGGGCTAACTCTTGAAGAGCTATTTTTCCTCTCCACTACACCATTTTGTTGTGGTGTGCGTGGAGCGGAAAATTCATGTTTAATTCCTAACTCCGTACAAAAAGAAATAAACTTTTCATTTTCAAATTCTCCTCCATGATCCGATCGTATGTGTTTAATTTTTAACTCAAATTCATTTTGAATACGCAAACATAATTTTGAAAATTCTGAAAATGCATCGGATTTGGAGGTTAGAAATAAAGTCCAATAAAAACGAGAATAATCATCAATCAAAACAAATGTATATTTTCTATTTCCTAAGCTAGAAATTCCAATTGGCCCAAATAAATCCATATGTATTAGTTGAAGTGGCCTAGTGGTAGAAATGATATTTTTACTTTTGAAAGATGATTTTGAAAATTTTCTTTTTTGGGAAGGCACACATAATGAAGAAGATAAATTTCCATTTAATAATGGTAAACCTTTAATTAATTTATCTTTTGAAAGTTTTGTAATTAACTTGGCACTAGTATGTCCAAGTCGCCTATGCCATAATTCTAATTCATCATTTTTTTATAAAAAACATTTCAAAGTAGAATTTGAAAAATCAAGAAATTTAATCATATATACATTATGACATCTAGGTGCGGCAAAAACAATTTCTTTTGTTTTAGAATTAATAATTTTGCACAAATTTGTAGAAGACTCAAATAAAACATATAAACCCTTATCACATAATTGACTAATAGAAATCAAATTATGCTTTAATCCTTCTACAAATAAAACATTTGAAATTGAAAATTTTTTGTTACCCACAACTCCGATGCCGATGATTTTTCCTTTTCCATCATCTCCGAATGTAACAACTCCTCCTTTCTTCATCTCCAGGCTAAGGAACTTCTCTTTATTGCCCGTCATGAGCTTTGAACAACCCGAGTCCAAGTACCACACGTATTCTTTGTCCTTAGCTTTTCAACACACCTAAAAAGAAGAAGTGAGTAAAGATCTGGTTACCCAAGTGGTTCCACCCATAGTATAGGTAGAAGCCTTAGGCACCCAGATTTATTTAATTTTACTTTTACCTTTCCTCCATCAAGAGTCCGTAGTGTGACCAAATCTATTGCATTTGGCACATGTAATGTATTGAGAAGAGTATAACTTTTCTGGACTTTTGCTGGAAGAGAATGCAGTATTAGACAATTTGCTAACTTCAGAATTTTTAAAAACAGAATTTCTGGACTTTTTGCTATCGCCGGCGACAGTGGCTGTCGCCGGGCGATAGCTTCCTGACGTGTATCCGAGTCCAAACCTTCCAGATCCATGGCATTGGTATCCTAAGATCATATCCAGTGATCTTCGTCCCATTCCAAATTTTTTCATGGCTAACGTTAAGTCATGAATCTGGTTTCTCATTTCTGTATTTTTGGATACTAGATTTACACATCTACGTTCAAAAGATTTCTTTCCCTCATGGACTTTGGAAATTGAAGATTTCAGATCACTCTCTAAAATCTCATTCTTTTTGGTAAGAATTTTTATTGTAGAATGAGATTTGGAGAGAGATTCTTCAAGTTCTTTAATTCTTCCCAAAAAGTGATCACACTCTTGGCAAGAAATTTCGCTTTTTTTAATAGTCTTAATTTCATTAAATAATTTTTTATTTTCTTTAAGCAAAATTTCATTTTCAGATTTAAGAAGATCATTATTTTTAAACTCTTTTCAAAAAATTTGCAAGTCTTTAAAAATTCAGAAAATAATTCATCGTAGGTTGGAGGAGTTACCTCAGTGTCACTTTGGACACTGCATTCGTCATCAGATATGATGCTCTTTCCCATTAAGCACATGTTGGCCTCCTCTTCTTTACTTGAGCTTGAACTGCTTGCATCCTCAGAAGTAGTATCATCCCATGTTTCCGCCTTCAGCACCTTCTTTGTCCCTTTGTGCTTCTTTTCTTTAAGTTCTTGTAAGTATTTTGGACACTTGCTTCGGATGTGTCCTAACTTCTTGCAGTGATAGCAGTCCGGTGACGGTCTCTCTTCCTCCTCATTGTCTTTCTTTCCTTTTTTCTTTCTAAACGTCTCCTTCTTAAAATACTTCTTAAATGAATTCCTCCTCTCTGGATTTTTCATAAATTTTCTACACTTTCTAACAAATAAACTTTCCTCATCTTCTTCTTCCTCCTCAGAATCACTACTTTCCTCCTTCTTAGATCTTAGAGCCAATCCCTTCTTCTTTAAGAAGTTTTCTTACCAAATCACCATTTGAGAAATTTTTTCCTAAAACTTTTGAGTCATTCACTATCTTAGTGAATCTTGTGTACATGGTATCCACATCCTCATCTACCACCATCCTGAACTTTTCGAATTCTGACTCCAATTGGAAAAGCTTTGAGTCCTTCACCTGCGAGGTACCTTCATGAGTAATTTCCAATAAATTCCAAATTTCATATGCAGTTTGACATGCGCAGGTTCTATTAAATTCAGTTTTATCAAGAGCACAAAATAATGCGTTCATTGCTTTTGCATTATTTTGCATTTTAATTTGTCCTGGTCATCCCATTTATCTTTGGGTTTTTCCATTACAACATCACCAATTGTAAAAGTAGGATGAGTATAATTTGTTTCAACCATATTCCATACTTCAATATCCAATGATATTAAAAAACACCTCATCCTAGTTTTCCAATAATTATAATCGGAACCCGTAAATAATGGTGGTCTAGTTATTCCTTACCCCTCGGAAAATGCATGATCATGGTGCGCCATAATTCCAGGTGGTTAAACCTTATAAGGAATTAACCAGCTCTGATACCACTTGTTGGATCTTGTGGCGCCCTTAGAGGGGGGTGAATAAGGGCAATTTAAAACTTTGATACTTTTTGTAATAAACGAAACAATATATGAATATAGAGACAAATAATTGAATTTAAAAACAAGATTTTATTTCATCAAAGATAATGAGTAGAAATAATTCCAATAAAGCTTGGAATCAAAGGCTTACAATTTATAAAATCTCTTGTCTCTTTTCACCGGTCCTTCTCCTAAGGACCGGTTGGCTATAACCTATATCTCCTAGATATAGACACTAGCCTCCCCCTAAATCAAATCTTGATCTAGACGCAGCACACACGGCGGCGATTTTCTCCCAAGCCACACAAGGACTTGACACCGCACACAAAACCATAATTTACCCTAGACCACACAAGGATCTAACACCACACACAAGGTGATGATTTCCCCTAAGCCTCACACGGACTTAGACACCGCACACACGGCGATGATTTTCCCAAAACAATTACAATTTATGAAATGGAAAAATGTAAATATAATATATGAAACTAAAACTCCCTCAAGAAGAGCTCTGAAGATGATGGTCGACCAATGGGAAGATCTTCAATCTCGAACGTACGGTCCAATCTCCTTCGCTCTTAAAAATGTACTGGACCAAGGAAGTTCTTCTGGTATCTGCTCTGGAAATCAAGGCTCCTTCAACATACTCAAATCTCTAAAATTTGTGGCCTTTTATAGAACTTTTCATAACTGCCAGCTATCGCGCGGCGATATCGATATCTCCCCACGATATTGCTGAAACGTGGCTGGACAACGTGGGCTGTCGCGCGGAACGTGGCTGATCGTGTGCTGTCGCGCGGCGATAGCGATATCGCCCCGCGATAGTGCTGTAACATGGCTTCAAGCGAGGCAACGTATGGAGCATGACTGACGTCAGTAGGAACTGTTGTCGCTATCGCCTGGCGATAGAGTTAACGCCAGCGATACTGTGATTTTCATTTTCTTCATTGATCTGCTCAATCAATCCTTAGTACATACAATATCTGTTATCTGCACATCATTAATCAAATATAGAATCAAATACATTCAGGATTTGTTATTCTTAAACCAGACGAGTGCGGAATGCATGCTCCAACACTTCTCAACGGTTTCGTCTCAGCGATTGTTAATGCTAGTACCAGCGGAAGAGTTAGCACGGCGCGGTAGCAACAACAACACAGCACCATGGAGTTTTGAAAGCACAGAATCCTGCATACTATAAACATAAAACAAGTATGATCAAATACAATAGGATTTGTTATTGTCAAACAAAGAGATGCGGAAAGCATGTTCCAACAGGGGTCAACCCAAATGGTCAAATAGACCAAAGTAAACTCCACAATAAATTTAGGTCAAAATGATCTATTTTGACCTAATCAAGCCCAATCCCCTTAGGCTAGACCCAATTGAGGTGGTCCACTAGCTAATGGGGTTGGGAGTTACTGAAATTGTCATTCATTTTCAAGAAATTCGGCCAGCAGAGAGAAACCCCCATTTTCCCCAAATATGGTGGAGAGAGAATGAGAGGGAGTAATGGCATTTATGGCCAAGGGAGGCCAAAGGATCTCCCAATTGATAGGGATTCATCTTCTCTTAGGGAGAGGAGGAGTTTCCATCCTTCTACCTGCCAAATTAAGGCCATATTCATCACCCCCAAGCAAAACTGAAATTCCCCCTTAATGGCCATTAATGGCCATGGCCGAAATTTCCCCCTCAAATCCCCCCCCCCCCCTCCAATACAACCCCCCATTCTCAAATCCAACTCCACCATTAGCTTCAAAAGGTGGACGACAGTCGAAATAATAGTCTGGATCGAATGTTTTTGGGGAGAATCAGGGATCAGGAAAGCTCGTCGGAGAGGGGAAAAGCCATGGCCGACCACTACAGCCATCGTCGTCGGGCTCCAATAAAGGTCCTCCCCTCCTCCTCTATCTCAGTGGATAAATCTTAGATCAAAATAGGAGAGAAATCGGGCTCAATTGAGACCGATCCGGTGAGCAAAAATCTGAAATTTCCATGGATTTTCTTCCTGTTGGGTTCGCCGAAATCTGCCCCTTCGGCGGCCGTGCTGCCGCCCGGTGTTAGCCACCACCAGAACGGAGGTGGTGGTGGTGGTGGCTGGCCAGGGGGTGGCCGGATGGCCCAGAAAATGAGGGAGGAAGTGGTACAGGCGCGTCGAATCTGGACCGTCGGCTAGAGGAGGAAGATGAAGCGATGTCGTTGATCTATACAGGAAAATATAAATGTTTATATTAATATTCCATTTTCTGTATTATTACTGGTAGTAGATAGAAATAATTAATAAAAATACTTAGGCCCCCTGCTTGAAAAATGTTCAACACCAAAGTTGTATCCCTTGGAGTCTACTTTATTTTAAAATTGATTTCAGCCCAATAGGATTAGAGGTTCGACCACATCACTCAAAATGGTGCAATATGTCCAAAAGGTTGACCAGACCTTGATCTGAGTGCCCACACTAAACCATCCAACCAAATGGCCTGAAATTTGGTGTATAGTCTAATAATACCTACCCCTTAATGATATCCAAAAATGGGAATTTTTGGATAAACCTTTTCTAAGGTTTTTTTTTTTTAAATTTACTAATTCACATATAAATTAATTGCATGGCCTAATGACATCAAACCCCTCCAAATTTAGGTGAGTGGTCCTTAGGGTCATTATATGACCCAGGTAAAAATTTCATCCCAATTGGGACTGATTTGGTTGGGTAATTATTTAACCCAAGTTTGGTCAAACTAGACCAATTTAGGTCAAAGGTGTACTTGTTGGGGTTATGAGGTCAAATCCCATCAAAATGATGTGAAACTCTGTTCACTGGTTTAGGATCACATAAAACACCCCCATGAGTGATTTGGGGTGATGTGGGGTGGATATGCCCTAGGATCCTAGTTCAAACCCTAGGGTTGCACTTTGAGCCTTTTGAAGGACATAGGCTCATATGTCCTTGAATGATCATGGAACTTGGTAGATAAGTTCAAAGGGTGTAAATATGCGCTAGGTAATTTTATGAAAATTTTAGGAACACTTTTTCCCCTCTGAATTAGGTTATAACCTTTTAGGGCACTTTCTTATAAGAGTTATTTAGATGCTAAATTTATCTTGAATGGTGATGAAAGTTTGGTAGTGTACATATAATCATGATATAAATCTCTGGTAATTTTTGAATTGGGTGGTTGAGTACATCATTCACAAGTCAACTATTTTGCCTTAAAATTGTGATGAATAAATAAGGGTCAAATATTCCTTGGAAAGTTGTGAAACTTGGCGATAAGACATTTTAGGACATTAGAAAGCTATGTGAATTTTTGTGTAATTTTTGGAATTATTTATCAGTAGGTTACTTCACAATAGTCCCTAGTTTGGATTTAATTGAAATATTTATTTGTGTGACTAAATGTTTTGATAAATTATGAAACTCAGTCAGTATACTTTTCTGATCATTATAGAGGTCTGGTAATTTTACCATAATTTTTGGATAAGTATTTTTGGTGGTTCTTTCTTTAATCTCTAATTTTGGATATTTATTCAATAATATAATTAGAGGTCAATACCTTACTGTAGATTTGTGACATTCTATATTTACTTTTATTTTGATACCATAGATTTTCCATAATTTTGTGGAGGCCAAATCATAAGAAGATCTTACACTTCATGTTCAATTTCATACATGGCCAATATTAGAGAAATTATAATAAATGCCAAATAAATAAGGAAAATTATGATCTTCTAGATTTATCCTTATAACTTCATGATAGACTCCCAGTAATAACCTTGAGTCATTTGGATGAATATTTGGAACACCTCCTATCATGTAACTCATATAACTCATTTGGTCTGCGTATAGTAAAACTGTAAAATTGAAGACCAGTAGGTGGGAATGGAATTTAGTTGGTGTACCTAGCCTGGTTGAAGAGATTTAAGGTCACTAAACGCAGTTTTTGTGATGAGAGTGTTCTTGGTGAGTTAGGGGTAAAGAGGTGCTCGGGAGTGACAAAAGATCGTGGTGAGTTAGGGGTAAAGTGTGTGCTTGGTGATATGTGGAGGAATAACTCCATAGTTAAGCGTGGTGTGCCCATATGGGGAAATAACATGAAAAGTCCACTTTTAACTGAATTTTTTGTTAGCCAAATCTCCTTACGAGTGGCAAGTTTTCCTTTGTAGCCTGCGGCGAACCTTGCCCCGAGCTGGGAATACCTCCGGCTACAAAGACCTCTTTAGATAGTCCTTTAGTCAACAAGGTAGATTTAAACTCCACTAGGAAACGTGACTTACTATGTCAGTTTATACCATGCCCTAGTCTGAAATGGACTGTAGGTATAACTTTGGTGAAGGTACAAGGATACCCCAAAGAGGCTAGAGAAAGAGAGATTGACACATAAGTCGAATGGTAGGGGACTCGTAGATCTAACCCTCACACCGGTGACATGTTTATATTGAGACAAACACCACAACAAACACCGAGGGTCGGATAAGAATTCAAGTTCAGAAGAGACCAGTTTGGGATTGGGTCACATGTTGACCCTGATAAGGTTATCATAGAGGGTACCTTGAAGAGTCTAAAGTATGGAGGACACCAACTAGTCTCAAGATAGAACCCAAGTCTAAGGTTATATGCCCTGAGGATTTTTTACATACTTAAGACGAATATAACATGGAGATATCGAAGATACTTAGCCCAAAATAGATAGTGGCTTATCTTTTATTTATTGGGGTTTATCTTTTGTTTATTGGGCAAATTAATTACTAACTTGGGTTTCCCTAAGATCTAATTTAGAAAGTGTTGTGTCGTGAATATAATGATTTTGAAGTCGATCTTATTGTATGTTACTTTGGCGAAGATAGGATTCTGTAAAAGCACGTTTGTAATGGTGACTGGTAGTATTACTAGGACAATGGATAGACATCATTGATCAAACAACAAGTTGACCTTAGTTGAATCATTGGAAATGTAAAGTCATCATGATTAATCACTTAGGGATGTTGATGTCCCATTCTAGAAGTTGAGGACGAAAATTAGATCTTATAAGTTATAGTTACAACCGAAAGTTTTTGTGGCTTGGGGCATTCAGAAGTGATTAACTCATGAAATGTTAAAAACCACGCCCTATTATGGCAGAAATTTTTTAACTATGATAAAAATACTCAAACCATGGAAACCATGATGAGGAATAACCATAGATATTAGATGATAACTTATTGGAATTAGAATATAGTGTTTGAGTTTACTATGATAATAATGATCTAAGTTTATTTCACTTTGGACCATCCGAAAGTGATCAAGACTAGCATATGTGGAAGTGATAGGAATTTGGTGAAATAAACGTGATGATATTTCCTTGATTATATTGACTTGTGAAAAATCTTAGGGTTTCAAAAGATTTTACCCGTATACCTTATGAATCAAACTCCACATAGAAAGTGATTGGGAATCATCTTATAAACATTGATACTAGTGTTGGATGGATAACATATGTTCATAATATTCACGAGTACACCCCCCCCCCCCCCCCCCCCCCCCCCTTAAATTTTGAGGATGACTGGGACGCTTGACGATGTGATCAGAATCATCAATGGTAAGAACTGGATAAGTTATAAAGTGTAGTTGATTGATTACTCAGACATACTTGAAGGAGTAAGAATCTTAACCTATGGAGAAAACTTTATAGAGACGTTGTCTACGCACACAAACAAGAGCTTTAGTCATCGGAAAAATGGTGTATTCTGAAACACGTATGTCCTCGGAATGAAGAAAGATGTCATAAGTTTTATGATGCACGGTGAAGGCCAAGTGCAAAAGTTGTTGGAACATGGTCTTCCGCATCTCCTAGGTTTGAGAATAACAAAACCTATGTGTATTTGATCTTGTGTGTTTAAGTGTGCAGGATAACAAAGTCCGCATGACTCAAGGATTACATAAGAAGTTTTCCTCCAAGTTTGAGCCATCAAATCCAAAAATCACACTAGCGCCGGCGATAGGACCTAGCGCCTGGCGTTAGCGCTAAGGAACAGCTGAGAACGGATACTGGGTTCGACAAAATTGATCTTGCATTCGACGATCTTGCGTTCGACGAATTTCTGTTCGACAAATGTTGAAGCCCGGTCGATGAAATCCGGTCGACAAAATTGAGGTCGACGAATGTTGAAGCCCGCTCGATGAACTCCGGTCGACAAAATTGAGCGCGATGAATGTTGAAGCCTGACCGACGAATTGAGTTCGGCGAAATTTCGCTCGATGAACGGTAAGCTGTGCTCGACGAAATGCTCATCACTGCGTTCGACGAAAATTCGATCGACGAAAAGACTGCTTAAGCGCAATTATGGGAGCACATATAGAAGCAGATAGCGCCTGGCGGTATCCGATAGCGTAGGCGGTAGCGCGAAGCACAGAAGGCAAGAGAGAATTGTTTCCTCAGATTGAAGATTCTGCCGCGCAGAATATGTCCTAAAATGGGATAGCGTCGGCGGTAGCACTAGCGCAGGCGTTAGCTCCAAGGCTATAAAAAGGAACCCTTGTCTCCGTCTTCCACATCCTCTTAAGATCCAAAATTCCAGAGCTTCGTGCCACAGCATAGAGAGGAAGGTTCAGAGAGATACTCCCCCAAATCCATAAAGGCTTAAGGAGATCCGTGGAGAAGATTTCAACACGCGTCATCATCGTGATGAAAGACCGCATCGACTACGATCATACTCTGTGTCTTCATCTACTTCTCCAAGAGATCCACATAGAGGGAGTTTTAATATTATTGTCTTTTTATTTCAGATCTTTTCTATAATCGTTTAGTAAATTCGCCTCGTGTTGGCGACTAGGTCTGGGTAGGACTTAGGGCAGAAATTTGCCTCGTGTTGGCGACTAGATCTCGGGTGTAGGTCTAGGGGGTGCTTTAGGCCATATCCGGGGAAGGGTTGGCTAGAGCAGCTTGAGGCCGTATCCGGGGAAGGATCGGTAAAAGCCAACCAGTTTGTGGGGATACGAGTCGGTATAGAAAACAAAATAAGTTTTTCATATTTCGCTTTGATTTCTAGCGTCATTGAAATCAAAATTTTGTAATCAATTTTATTAATAATAATCATGTCTCTCTTTGAGTAATAAAATTGATTTGCTCTTCATTTCTCTAAATTGTTTATTATCCTCTCCTTTATTATAAAACAATTTAGATCTTTAAACAAAATCACTATTTTGATTTCTTATCATAAGCAAGTATTACAAAATATAATATAAGTTTTTACAACCCTTATTCACCCCCCCCCCCCCTCTATGGGCGCCTACCGATCCAACAAGTGGTATCAGAGCGAGGTTATTCCAAATCAGCTTAACATCCAGGAATAATGGCGTCTCATGATCTCGCTTCTATTGGTGGGGAAAAATTTTATGAAGAAGAAAAATCTCTTGCACCACCTTTATTCGAAGGAAGAAATTTTAAAGGGTGGAAATTGTTAATGGAAAATTTTATTAAAAATTTAGATATCAACGCTTGGGATATAGCAATAACAAGACCTGCGGACGAATCAAATAAACAAGAGCGTCACCTAAATGCAAAAGCCATGCATTATATTTTTTGTGCTTTATCTCAAGATATCGTCAAATTAATATATTGTTTTTCTAGTGCATACAAAGTTTGGAAATTTCTTGAAGAAATGTATGATTTTCCTCTTACAGGTATGGAACAAACACAAGAATTGGAGAACATACAAGCTTGCACAAATCTTCAAGAAAGCTCCTCTCATGACGGATCCATGAAGTGGACATCAAATGGAAAAGAAGAAATCCCATCTCTGGAAGAGGAATGATAAATAGATGAAGACAACAAAGAGAATTCGTGCTCAAATCTCACATCATCCAAAAGCACTATAAGGTAATCAAATCATCTTATTGTTTGCAATTCTATTTCTGCTTTACAATTGCTACAAATTACAAAGCGCAAAATTAAGAAATTAAAAAATGTGAATAGCAAATTGCGCTTAGAAAATAAAAATTTAAAAGCAAAAGTTAAAGTAGAATCAAAATCTTATTTATCTAGCTTTACTCTTGTCACTTCAATTGAAAATAAAAAACCTTGTTCTGATTGTAAGGATATTAAAGATAATTTAAGGAACTTAAAAAAGAAATTATTTGCATAAAAGAACATAATGAAAAATTATCTTCAGAAAATTCATCTTTAAAAAGTGATTGTGCTACATGCAAAAGTTATAAAATTGAAATTGAAGAGATGGATGAAACATTAGAGGAATACAAAATTGAATATCAAAACCATATTGATTCTATTGTTTCTACTCTTAAAAACAGCACAATTGCGTATAATAAAGCTAGACATAATTTGAAACTTAAGAACAATGAATTAGAAATTAAAATTAACTTGCTTAAGGAAATCATAAAGAAAAATTCTCAATATCAAGCAAACTCCAAAAGCAAGTTGAATATGAATATCATAACTTAGTCTAATAATGGGAGTAAGAAACAGAAAGGATTTGTAAATCAAAATCAAAATCACCATTATTTACAAAATTATGTATCTCCTAAATTAAATTCAAATATGCAAAAATTTCCTATGAAAAATGATTTCAAATGTCATCATTATTTTAAGCCTAAATTCAATGAATATGGAAATTTAATGCAAAATTATAATATTAAACCTAAGTATGAGTGGAGACCCAAAATTAAAGATGAAACATTAACTCCACTTGAAAGGGTTCATTCGTACTTATCTCCCCAAAAGCAATCTCGCTATATTTGGGTACCCAAAGGAACCATCCCACATGGTCCCCTTTGGATACCTAAAACACTTATTCATTAGGTATCATCAAATGCATGAAGTAGAAACTTTTCAAAATAAGATATACAAATTTCTACTTCATGATGTGCTTTAATGTTCTTTTTATTTCTCTCTTATTGTTTTCCTTTTGAACTATCATGTCATGGTCATCCTATACAGTATTGAAAATATGATCTTATCTCTTAAAAGCTTAATATTTTTATAAAATCAAATTGACCAAAATTCAAAATCATATTTTATTTTGATGACCTATCTATTATTCTTATATTCATTACATATATATATACATCATATTCAAAATTTTCTATGTGGTATTAAAATCTCTAACCATAGGATTTCAAAATTATACAACATATGATCCTAAAATTGCCTAAACATCTCCACTTCATGACTTCAAAATTTATAAATAAAACGTAAAACAAAACCTTTAAAAACTACCAAAGAAGGATCAAATAAAAACATTCAAGCATCCAAAAACATGTGTTCAAACTCCTGTAATATTACAAAACTGAAAACTTGTTCCCCTCTGGTCCTTCCTATTCCACTACTCTTCCTCATCTATCTCCTCCACACTAGGACTTGGGGGTTGTCTTCTGCGAGTCCTCCGAATCAAATGAAGTGGTGGATCCTGTACTGGGTTGTCCCACTCGCTTCGCTCCAGTGTAGATGGTTCTAGCTTTAATGCCTTGATCATGAACTTCACCATCTTCTTTATACCAGAAATATCTTTCTCCACTATTGTCAGCCGCTCTCCCATTTCTTCTCGAAAAGATTCAAATGAATCATCTCGAGCCCCTCGAGATGACGCTCCTTGCCGGAGTGGTGGTAGAGCAGACGTCGATGGATCATCCGGGAGGGATGTAGCTCGCAAGTGTGAGGTACTATAGATAGGAGGAAAGTAGTCTATCAAGTAAAAACCTATTTCAATAGAAGGGTATATCACCTGAATAACCCGTTGTATGATGCCACCCAGGTGCAAGTTGTTATATCTATGGCGGGAAGGATGCCGCAACTTGTATGAATAGCGAATCAAGGAAAGTAACAAATCTGCCACATCAAATTTCTCCTCCTCTAAAATGAAATAGGTAACATAACTTAGTTGTGCTTGGACTTTTGTTGTATCACCTAACTTCAGTAGGATTGTGTGTCGTAGTACATCTTGAATGACCAAGGCGTCTGTTGTGAGTGACGACACTGTGGAGATCAGACTCCTGCATTCCCTATTATGCAGCACCATATTCACTTGAGTCCAATCTCTATCTACTATAAACTTCTAAACAATTTCCAAACGATTTGGATGCTGAGTCAATCCAAACACGTTCCTCAGTTGGTCATGAGTAATTGTCACCACGTGTCCCTGCACCAAAGATCGCACTCCTCCATCCAGCTCTGTCTGTGATGGGTTCTCCAAGTGCGTATAGAAATCTCAAACTAATTCTGAAAAAAACCCATCAGGAGAAAATAAATTCAACACCTCAGAGGCAGCAAATAGCTGCATGATATGGTGGTGACGAGGCATGTCAAACTGCATGATATAAGGAACACCCACTACCGCTGCTTCCACGGCCAGCTCTGCACTTTTCTTCCCTTTAGATCCAGGTGCCATCTGCCACATTACAAGAAGAATTAAAACTAAGCAACAATCACTAGCGCCAGCGCTATCAATAGCGCCCAGCGTTATCAATAGCGCCTACTATAACGCCGGCACTAGTCCTCTGATCTAATATGGTAAAAATCTCCTTAAAATAAAATATTTTTAAATCCTAACTTGCCAGATCCAAGAAACCCACATAATCCAAACCAAGATCAAAACCAAAATCCTCATAAAAATGTAAAACAAAAATCTTGAAGAAAAGAATCAACCATTGTAGATCTAGTTTCTAAAACCACCTAAAAGCCTCAAATATCTTCATCTCTAACATCAAAATCAAGTTTTAAAACAAAAATCATAAGAAAAGATGAAGTTTTACCTCAGATCTACGCATGGGCTGAGTTGTCTACTAGGGTTTTTCAGGAGAGAGTCAATGGAAATTGCCGAAATGAAAAAGTAAAGGGGATTTAACTAAAGGCTCGATAGAGCCAGCGCTATCGCTAGCGCAGGCGATATCACACCGTTCTGATTTTTTAAGAAAACAAAATTTTAAAAGAAACCTAAATTTATTCTCCACTAAATGTACTACTTAGTTATGCAGGATTTTGATTATTATGACTTGAGTTAGGTGTCCTAGATCTTTCGAGTTAAAACACATTCGCACACGCAATTTTGTAATTTTTAACCATCTAAAACATCTCCTAAAAATCACAAATTTCAGCATGAAACTACTATTGAGACACTTAATCAAGATAAACAATTAAAAATTTCAAAATCATAAAAAAATGTGTACTATTTCCCGCGCTAGCGTTAACGCTGGCGCTAGCATACTTATTCGTTTTTCTGTATTTTTAAAATTTTGAAAAATTCTTCAAAATAAATTAATCTATATGTACTATTTATTTTTGCACTTCTGATTATATTTCATTTTTGAAAAATCAAATACAAAAATACAAAAGCCAAATTACAAAAAAATATATGTTTTGCCTTTTTGTTTAAAGTCTATTTTATGCAAAAATCAAATACAAAAATACAAAAGCCAAATTACAACAAATATGTTTTGCCTTTTTGTTTTTGTCATTTGTTTAAAGTCTATTGTTTTTCAAAAATCAAATACAAAAATATAAAACATTAAAACTATTAAAAAATACTGTATGGATTTTCCTATGAAAATCAAGCATGATTTGATCTATTATTTAGAACTTCCATAATGTTGCAATTTTTGTTTTCAAACTACTTTGAATATTGTTTTCATCATGCTTTGATATATCTAGTAATATGCGCATCAATTATCTTATAAGAGTTGTGTAGAACTATGCTTAGCATGCCTCTAAGTATGAGTAAATGTTTTTTGTTTGATAATGATCTTTATTCACTCACATATTTTGGCATTGTCTACATATGTGTTTAATCTAAGAATGCTTGTGTATGTTGTGTATTAGTACAATGAATTAAAATTGCACAAGTATCTTACCTACACAACCTTTATTTGCACTTTTTAAAAGTTAAGAAAAGTGGTTAGGTTTTCATAAATTATATTGGTTTGCAAAACAAGTGTATTCGAAGAACTTTTACAAAACAAAAATCATAAAATAAAGTGACAGATAACTCCACGAAGCACTACTTGAACCTCCTGATAAGTCTTAATAAGCGTTGTGAGGTTGAGCACCTTGGAAAGAATAGTAAAGTATCTTGTGCAAACCATATCTTTCTTTCAAAATAAAACCACGTATTCTTAAGTACACCGGATCACTAGTTTCAATATTAAAATAAAATAAAATATGTGATCCCCCAAGCACTACTTTGCACCCTGATAAGTCTTAATGAGCATTGTGTGTGCAAAACACCTTGGTAGTTGTATATTTTTTTGTGCATTGAAGTTTGTGGATGTAAAACTATTTGTGTTTTATTGTGCTCTTTACTTTACATATTTCTTGTATTTTTGATTAAAACATTTGTTTACTCTATTCAAAATACACTTATGTGCACATCATTATCTTCCATAACACTTCTTCTCTTGAGTATTGGATCCTAATGCTAATTCTATACTACTCTTTATTTATGAAATGCACTAGATAACCTAGCATGCTTTCTACAATGTTTGGTATGTTTTGAAAGTATGAATTAAAATAGCATTGTTGTAATCTCTTTTTGAGTACATTATTTCATGCTTGGTTACATTATTGTTAAACTTAAAGATTTTTATTGAACAATGATTTACAAAAACATCTTCTTTATGAAATTTAACTCATATATCTTTTTAATGATCATCATTGATTACAATAAGATGTTTCTTGTATTTCGATAAGTCTTCCGCATCATAACCATATAATTGTTTTACCTTGCGCTTTCATGCTTATTTAAAGTCTTTTATTTTGTGTGCATCATCACTTGAATCTTCAAATTCCTTTCTTGCAACAAGTGGTAGACTTGCTTGGTAAACTTTATATTGGTTGCTTTTAACATGAATTTTTTTATAAAACTCTGATTTATTTCTATGAAAATATTATTACGCTAAAAACTCCGATTCATTAATGGATTTCAAATTAGCTATGTGAGTGTTTTCATAAATTCAAATAAAAATATAAATCCATAGGTTATGTCATTAGATTTAAAACGCTTAAATGTTTCCAATAATTATTATCCATGACTTCATTTCTCACCATAGCGGGGGCATAGGGTTGTAGACATTAGATAACCTTATCTCCAGTCATGTCTTGTCCTTAACCGGGGAGGGTTCCAGTGGGACCTTGCGAGGCACTGGGGGGAAAGAGTGATAGGGTGAGTTTTGTCTAGTGTTTGCATATGGGACTAACACCCCAACCTACGGCATGTATGCAGCTCCTCATGCCCATCCATCACTTAGTACGGGGCTAGGGTGTAGACATATTGTCTGGGTAGTTTAGTTACTTGGAAATCATTACATTTTTTTGCTTAAAACTCTTTTATAAAAAGGAAAAACTAACATTGTTCATCTTTAAGCTAAAAACTCTGATCTATCTCTATAAAAATTATTCTAAAACTCCGTATCATTTCATTCTCTCTAAAAAGCTCGATCATGCCTTTATCTTATTATCAAAAAAATTTGTGTTTTGCTTCCTTACCCACTGTTGCTAATAACAAAAGGGGGAGAAGTAACATGATAAATATAATCTGCTATCAAAATAGAAAATGAGCACGAATAATGATTAAGATGATAGCTTACATATTAGGTGAGAAGTCACTTAGGGGGAGCATGTATTTAGGGGGAGCAATTGTAAATACTAAAATCGATAAATATCCTAAGTCATCACTCACACACACATACAAGTAGTTCATCATGCTTATATATATATATATATATTAATGCTCTGATTTATCATTAATGGTTTTGTTATTTTCAAAAGAGGGAGTTTGTTGGAACATGGTCTTCCGCATCTCCTAGGCTTGAGAATAACAAAACCTATGTGTATTTGATCTTGTGTGTTTAAGTGTGAAGGATAACAAAGTCCACATGACTCAAGGATTACATAAGAAGGTTGCCCCCAAATTTGAGCCATCAAATCCAAAACTCCCATTAGCACTGGCGATAGGACCTAGCGCCTGGCGTTAGCGCTAAGGAACAACTGAGAATGGATACTGGGTTCGACGAAATTGATCTTGCGTTCGATGAATTTCTGTTTGACGAATGTTGAAGCCCGGTCGACGAAATTGAGGTCGACGAATGTTGAAGCCCGCTCGAAGAACTACGGTCGACGAAATTGAGCTCGACGAATGTTGAAGCCTGACCAACGAATTGAGTTCGACGAATTTTTGCTCGACGAACGGTATGCTGCGCTCGACGAAATGTGTTCGACGAAAATTCGATCGACGAAAAGAATGCTTAAGCGCAATTCCGGGAGCACATATAGAAGGAGATAGCGCCTGGAGGTGTCCAATTGCGCAGGCGCTAGCGCGGAGCACAGAAGGCAAGAGAGAATTGTTTCCTCAGATTGAAGATTCTACCACGTAGAATATGTCCTAAAATGGGATAGCGTCGGCTGTAGCACAAGCGCAGGAGTTAGCTGCAAGGCTATAAAAAGGACCCCTTGGCTCCGTCTTCCTCATCCTCTTGAGATCCAAAATTCCAGAGCTTCGTGCCACAGCATAGAGAGGAAGGTTCAGAGAGATACTCCCATAAATCCATAAAGGCTTAAGGAGATCTGTGGAGAAGATTTCAACACGCGTCATCATCCTGACGAAAGACCGAATCGACTACGATCATACTCTGCGTCTTCGTCTACTTTTCCAAGATATCCACATAGAGGGAGTTTTTATATTATTGTCTTTTTATTTCACATCTTTTCTGTAATCGTTTAGTAAATTCTCCTCGTGTTGGCGACTAGGTCTGGGTAGGACTTAGGGCAGAAATTCACCTCGTGTTGGCGACTAGTTCTCGGGTGTAGGTCTAGGGGGTGCTCAAGGCCATATCTGGGGAAGGGTTGGCTAGAGCAGCTTGAGGCCGTATCCAGGGAAGGATCGGCTAAAGCCAACCGGTTCGTGGGGATACGAGTCGGTATAGAAAACAAAAAGAGTTTTTCATATTTTGCTTTGATTTCTAGCGTCATTGAAATCAAAATTTTGTAATCAATTTTATTAATAATAATCATGTCTCTCTTTGTGTAATAAAATTGATTTGCTCTTCATTTCTCTAAATTGTTTATTATCCTCTCCTTTATTATAAAACAATTTAGATCTTTAAACAAAATCACTATTTTGATTTCTTATCATAAGCAAGTATAACAAAATATAATATAAGGTTTTAAAACCCTTATTCACCCCCCCCCCCCCCCCCCTCTAAGGGCGCCTATCGATTCAACAAAAGTCTTTGGAGAACTACCACAGTCACTGCCCAGGTAAGATTGGAAGTTCGAAGATATAATTACAGATTTCATACGCAGGTTACCACATCCCCACTCCGGGCACAAGTTTATTTGGAACATCGAGGATAGATTGACCAAGGTAGCTAGGGTCACCCCGGACCGGAAGGACGCTCTTGTTGGTGTTTGATGGGATTTGATGAGATGTTTGGCCATTATTGTGACGTAACCAGGATGATCGAGTCAGATCGGGATGGATGGGTTACGTCCAAGAAGTGAAGATCAGTCCAGGCTCATCTGGGCTCTTGGTTGACGTTCAACACAACTTTCCACCCTTAGAGGAATGGAGGCGCGGGATTTCACTTTCTTAGACCCACAATTAAGAATTAAAGACCATTGGTTCTAAATTGGTGGTGGACACAGATGCCCAAGTGCGAATGCTTCGAGTTAAGATGTTGGAAGCCCAGAACAGGCAGGCTAAGTATTACGATACGCAGCATCGTGCAGTAGAGTTCCAGGTTGGGGACTGGGTGTTCCTAAAGATACATCTAATGCATGGAGTCTCGCGGGTACGCGAGAAGGAGAAGCTTAGTCTAAGATAAATGGGGCTTTATAGGATCCTGGAGTGGATCAACCCGTTGGCTTATAGACTAGCGCTGCCATCGGAGTTAGTGGGATTGCACAACGTCTTCCATGTCTCCTCCCTTATGAGGGCTCTACTACGTCCGGAGCAGCAGAATTATCCGAAGATCTTCATGTCAGGTATAATTTGTTTCTTAAGGGATGCTACATTCAAACACTTGCGGTAGAAGCCCCGCATGCCTAACCTGAATTTCGAGGACGAATTATTTTTTTGTTTATTGAGATTTGTAACATCCCCCAAACAACTAGACCCCTATGATGGTTTTGTCATGACTAGGGCATGACAAAACCATAGGAAGCACAAAGGGAGCATAAAAGCTTAGGAAGGAAGGAGGAAACCACCTTGGTCTACAAATAGCTATTTCCAGGTACCAAGCTTAGGGTTAGAATTTGGGCCTCACCATGACCCTTTGACCCCACCATAGCATACCTAACCTTTTAGGGGTCCCCTTAGAACACTAAGGAACCATTGGGGTCAACCAAAGTGGTCAAGTTGACCAAAGCCAACCCTAACCCTAAATTGGTCAAAGTAGCCTAATTAGGGTCAATTGGCCTCCACCATGCCAAATTGACCTTGCCCCTACCCTTATAAGGATACTAATGACCCAATGGACTAAAAACTCATCATGGGGTCACCAATTTGGCCAATTTGATCTAAGTCAACTCTAGCCCTATTTTGGTCAAATTGCCCTATTGTAGGTCAATTGGCTGCCAACTTGCCAAATTGACCCTACCTATACCTTCCTAACCCTTAAGAGAGACCAATGGGTCATTACCCACCCATTGGGATCAACCCAAATGGTCAAATTGACCAAAGTCAACTCCACACCAAATTTAGGTCAAAATGATCTATTTTGACCTAATCAAGCCCAATCCACTTGGGGTAGACACAATTGAGCTGGTCCACAAGCTAATGGGGTTGGGAGTTACTGAAATTGTCATTCAATTTCAAGAAATTCGGCCAGGAGAGAGAAACCCCCATTTTCCCCAAAAATGGTGGAGAGAGAGAGAGGGAGTAATGTCATTCATAGCCAAGGGAGGCCAAAGGCTCTCCCAATTGATGGGGATTCATCTTCACTTAGGGAGAGGAGGAGTTTCCAGCCTTCTCCCGGCCAAATTAAGGCCATATTTATCTCCCCAAGCAAAACTGTAATCCCCCTTAATGGCCATTAATGGTCATAGCCGAAATTTCACCCCTCAAATTTCCCCAATACAGCCCCCCATTCTCAAATCCAACTCCACCACTAGCGTCAAAAGGTGGATGGCAGTCGAAATAATATATTGGATCAAATGATTTTGTGGAGAATCGAGGTATCGGGCAAGCTCATCGGAGAGGAGAAAAGCCATGGCCGACCACCGCCGCCATCGTCGTCGGGCTCCAATAAAGGTCCTCCCCTCCTCCTCTATCTTAGTAGATAAATCTTAGATCAAAATAGGAGAAAAATCGGGCTCAATTGAGCCCAATCCGGTGAGCGAAAATCTGAAATTTCCATGGATTTTCTTCCTGCTGGGTTCGCTGGAATATGCCCCTCCGGCAGCCATACCGCCGTCCGGTTTTATCCACCACCTCAACGGAGGTGGTGGTGGTGGTGGCCGGCCAGGGAGGTGGTCGGATAGGGAGGTGGCCGGCCAGGGAGGTGGCCGGATGGACCGGAAAACGAGGGAGGAAGTGGTACAGGCGCGGCAAATCTGGACCGTCGGCTAGAGGAGGTAGATGAAGAGATGTCGTTGATCTGTACAGGAAAATATACAAGTTGATATTAATATTCCATTTTCTGTATTATTTCTGGCAGTAGATAGAAATAATTATTAAAAATACTTAGGCCTCTCTGATGGAAAAATATTCAACACCAAAGTTGTAGCCCTTGGAGTCTATGTTATTTTAAAATTAATTTCAGCCTAGTAGGATTAGTGTTTCGACAACAACACTGAAAATGGTGTAACATGTCCAAAAGTCTGACAAGACTTTGATCTGAGTTCCCACACTACACCAGCAATCCAAATGGCCTGAAATTTGGCGCATAGTCTGTAACATCCCAGTGCGCGCTAGGCCCCCCCAAGAGTGTGTTGTGTCACCGGAGGTTGACTCAGACTCGGTAGAAGCCCTAGGACCCCGAGGTGATCAGGTTTGAGTCACGGTCAGCAAGAGATGATTAATTTACTTACCCTATTGGGAGCTCTGTTTGGGCTTGTCCTGAGGCCTATTAGGTGTGCTGATAGCAATTGCTTAAGTTAATCTATATATGACTGGCTTTTAAGTGGCGGTGGAGGACTTTATTGCTACCGACTTCCTCTTTATTTCTCCCATCTCGGTTTATATTGCTTATGGTTTTGGAAGTTGGTTGTCTAGTGTTGGCCGATAGTTATCATCTATATTAAGCGATTTAAATTTGCGGATATTGGTAGTAACGTGGGGTGCTAATAAAAGGTTGCTTTCTAGCTGATATTGGTGTGCTATAAAGGGTTCCCTTATAGCTAAAGTTTTTGGGGTGCTATTAGAGGATTTGTATATGAGCTGCATGTGAGCATTTTATATTAAAGAGGGCTTAAGATGTATGGGCTGCTAATAGGGAAAGACTGCTGTTTTAGGCAGTGGAATTATTAATATACGGCATTTGAGTTCTTATTCTTATCGGATCTTTTAATCTCTTACCTCTTCCTCGACGATGTCGCTCGAGGGCACGGCGCCGATCTCCTCCTCCGTTCTCCTTGTCTTCTCTAAATTTCATGGAAAAGCGGTAAATTTTCGTAGTTATTCTAGGATTTGCAGCTTGTGGCTTTGGTTGGGTTGAAGCTTTGTCGGAAATTTTTATCTTTGGAGAAGCCAGACCTTAGGGTTTTTCTCCTAATAGCATTGTAAGTTGCTAGTCCTCCTTTTCTCTCTAGTTCTGCTCTTTGGTGGTAAATTTCTGGGAGAGGGAGATTATATGTGCAGAAATCAGTCTTGCTCTTATTTCTTTTAGTAATTATTAATGGTGGTTGTCATGAGTCCTTTTGGAGGGACGATTACTGTTATTATTATAGCAATAGAGGGGGTTTAACTGGGAGTTTTATGCTCAGTCGACTGTCGTCTTACTCGTGATATTTGGGCTGAGAATTACCTAGGCCGACTGTTATGGTTGTTTTAATGCATGTTGTCGGAATCAGAGGGGGATTATTGGGGAGTTCATGTTATTGTTCTATGTTACCTTCTTCATTTTGGGGATTTTTGTTGTACTGCTATTAGTTGGTTCTTTCCTATTTTGGATCCTTCCGGTTAACTGTGAACTACTGTTAAGGGGTTCCTTCTTGTTAGCTTCCAATGATATGATGTAAAAAGGAGAACCTCTGTCATTTGGATATTGTTAACTGCTGTCTTTTGTGATGTTTCATGATCTGGGGAGGGGATTTCTTGTTGGTCGGCTACTGTAGTTCCAGTTAACTGTTTTGCTCAATTCTTGTTGGTCGGCTGCTTGTTCTCTTGTCCTATTGGCTATTTTGACTAAATCAGCACATTAGTTATTGCAGTTTAATTGAAATTCTACAGTCCTTTAAGGGAGGGCTGTTTGGCTGCCCTTATGCAGTCCAGATTTTCTTTGTGTTATTTCCCTTTTTAGTTTGGGTAATGTTGACTGATTACATGTTGTATATTTCTGTGGATCAGGGCCCTTTAATTAGTCTTGGCCAACTGCCGCCATGCCGCGGAGGAGACAACCGCGAACGTCGGCCGGAAATCAGGTGACTTCCTCCCCTCTCCTTCGATGCTAGCGTCTTAGATCACAATAGGAGAGATGAAGGCTCAAGAGAGCTTCTCGTGTGAGCTTTAATGGAGTTTCCTTAGGAAGACCAAGCGGGAACCTCAAAATTAGGGCATCGTTCGCCGTGAGGTTTTAGGAATCATTTCTTCTCTTCAAAAGGAAGAGATGGGATTTGATTTGGGGCAAACCCATGGTCATTGTGAGAGAGTGAGGGGAATGATATTTAGGGATTTTAAAAGGGGGTGAAATGATCTAATTCATGTTTGGGAAAGATGATGGATCATGCTCTGTTAAATAGGTTTGTCTTTTATTGTATATTATGTAACAAGGTTCAAAATAGCCCCTTGCTAAAATTCATAACATTGCAATTAATTTGTTTGGGGAAGATGATGAATAACCCTCTGTTAAATAGGGTTTTAATTATGTATTACGTGATGTATTCTGTTTAGTTTAAGAATTTTTGGATAGATATTTACCATGAAGATGCTTGTCCTATCATATAAATGCAAAGCGCCGTAAATACGTATTGCATAATACAATGAGGTCGAAAATTGGTGGAGACATTTGTGATAATAATATGTACACCCCTGTGAAATTCATAATTTATGATTAAGTAGAATTAAAGCTATTGCCATTTTATTTGATGATTGAAGGAGATATAAATGCTGAATGTGAAGCCTGTTTGGGCAGAATTTTGTATGAATCATGTATACGCTAGTATTGGCTGGTGATGATAATGTCAGATTTACTTCTGTTAAGACAACTCCTTGGATGAACCTTCAATTGTAGATTTATGTGGAATCGTAAAAATGACATGTATGAATTAATATTCATATCGCTTGATAATCTATTGGATGATGTAGATTGGTGATAATCTCTCCATAAGCTTGATAGCTTTAATCGTGTTGAATCACGTTGTGATTTGTTCTTAAGGCGATTGAATATTGGCGATATGTTGGGGATTACATATTTAGTAAAATATGAATATGACACCGTACACACAAGTAGTCTCTCAGATTTTCGTAGAGTAATTTCCATGATATACACTCGCCACCGCAAAAGAGTTATGATAACTCAGTATGGTTAGCATTGATGGCTTGGTGTGGATTATAATATATTGTTATATCTTGTGGGGAAATGTGAAGGACCCGGTGGTTGGGGGCATTGGATGCTAATTAGCATCAGATGAGCTGGTAAGATGTGAAAGGTAAGAAGGCTCCATTCGCGAGTCCTTGGGTGCTCGATAGCATGGATTATGCATGGGAATTATATGAATGTGCATGGTTTACACATGGTGGTGTAGTGACACTGGTTGGAGGATAATTGTTGTTGGGGGATTACTTGTGGCGGGTCTACGGGCTTGCTAGTTGTGACACCGACAGAAGCCGGCAGTTAGACTCTAGACCGGTAGGGTTGGACTCTTGGTGCACACCTACCCAAGTCCCCTTCTGTGTCCTTGATGGATCTGCTGTGTGTTCTTAGCATCGAGCAGTACGCGGGGGCTCCGCTGTGTGTTCTTAGCGTTGAGGCGTACATAGGCCTAGGTCTGGTAGTGTTCATACCCACCTAGTTGTGGAGGAGCCCGGTCCATAGTCTCCGTCTAGCCACGACGCAAGGTGCCTGAGTGGTTAGCTACCCTTGAAAAGTGGGAACTACAGGTCTATGTCGACATAGCAAAATATGCATGGGTGAGTTCATCATATCATAATCATTGCATTGCATTCATTCTGCATAATCATAGCATTGCACCGCATTGGGTCCATCATATAAATTAGTATGGGCTCTTTTATATGATGGGTCCCAAATTGGAAACCTTAACTTATAAGTTTGTATGGGCATTCATATAAGTTAAGGTATGATATGAACTGCTTACTCCTATACTATTTCATTACTTGCTTACACTATGTCATTGCCTTATTACTTGTTAGTTATGCTTATTATACCTGTTACTAGTACTTGCATTTACAACCATTGCTACATATATATTTATGAACAGCTTAGTCAGTGCCATTGAAAGTACTTGGGTACTTAAACAACCGACATATATGAACAACCATTCCTGTCACCTGCTTGTATATATTATTGCTTATATTGCAGCTTTTCTTCCTTTCCATCCGCCCGGTGCCTTGGAGTCGTCGGGTGAGCGGATGTGAAGCCACTTAGTCATTATGACTAACGGTTGCTACGTCCCTCTTTTTAGGAGTGTACCTTAGAGCAGCAGTGCACGATGCTGGAGGAGGATAGTCAGGTCAGGGTGACAGGGCCGGAGACCATGATACCTTGGCTACCGTCAGTGACAGAGGCGAGTGAGTGTTTTGAGATGAAGCCCTTGGGGCATTTAGCTTGATACTCTGATGATTTGCAGGAGCTTGGGTAGCTTTCTGTCTTTCTTGTACTTACTGTCTGGACATTATTACTTATTGTGAATCTATGGCTTTTTAATGCTTTCTTTTATTGATGGGTTGACGTTGTTTAGTTGGTTTGGCCGGCAGGATAGGCGTCTTGTGGGGGAGGCTAGCTCGTGTGCTGGCACTCCGCAAGGCGGCTGTCCTGGGCTTAAGACTCCCCTCGGCCGTGTCTTGTGTTCTGGGAGGGGGGTCTTACAAATGGTATCAGCTTGCAATGATCCTGAGAATAAGAAGTCCATTAAACCACTAGGCCACCCTATTAGCTAAATCAGTTTGAGGACAAACTGATGCAGCAGAAGCTGTGGTGTGCCCATGTGTGATTCACTTTAAGTATGTCCACTTTTTCCTATAGGAAGTGCCAACCTAAGCCAAAATCGTACCCTTACGTATAGATGCTGGATCATTCCGAGACAGTAATTGGTATTCCCATTCCAACAACTAGAGTTGGTTTGGCATAGGATTGATGCCAACCTAACTAGGATACCACTTTGGCCGACTTAGCAGGATATGTCGTGACATACCCTAACCTTATGCCGATCTCGGGGATGATGTGGCCAAGCAATAAGTGACCGCAAATGATTAAGGGAAGAGTTTAACGTAAATGTAGATGCTAGAGACTCACACCCTGAAATTTCTATCTCAGATATGGATTAATATTATCATCTTACCTAAAACATTAGGGCAATCTCAATGAGATTGGTGCTTGTAGTCTATTATCAGCTTAGTAAGAGACCACCAAGCGTGTCTTTTATATTGTATGTGGATACCTCTCACTTCTATTGATGTAGAAGGTTTCATATGGAGGAGATATGATAAGAATTCGGATCCAGAGAAGGCTCATTGTGGGACGAATGTGTTATATTGGTGGTAGAAGAAACTCAGTCAAAGAGATACGAGGGCTTATCTCTTCGTTTATTGGGCTAGTTATGTATCGGGTAATTGGATGTTATTTGTACATGCTCTCATTACAGTGAGATGCATCTTGGTCGTCGCCGTAAAATTTGAATTTCTACATCACGGCTAATATATAAGTGCATCGTCACGGCGATCTAAAGTGTAAGAACTCTAAGTCGAGGAAGATATTCCCCTAAGGTTTGTGCCCATACGTGAGATGAATGTACCATATGGGCGGTGGAACAAATTTAGTCCAAAAATGTACGGGGGCTTGTCCCTTCGTTTATTAGCCTAGCAGATGGGCCAATTGGGATTCTACCAGGAGCCAAAAATCTTTGTGTCCTGCTTCACTTAGCCTTGCTACAATGAGTTTTTCCCATTTAAGTTGTTACAAGCCGTTGATATTGGAATTTGGCACTCCTTGATGAATGAGTTCATCTTAAGCAAGGGGGATGATTGAACACCATGTTTTGGTTTACGGTGAGTTCACTCCCAGAGTAATAGTGGTGAGTACCTTAAGGATGAGCAGGTCTTCACTCTATATGAAGACTATGCAGAGAAGTAAACTATAACGTAGCGTTGTAATGTCTCTCAAGGATCAAAGGTCGATCTGACGACCGCGTGACAAATTTTGGGGGACGCCTTAAATTTGTTAAGTGGGAATTGTATCGATTGCTGATCAAAGAGGTGTGTTTACAAGCGTCCAATTAAAGATAAAGAATACGAAATTGTAGCACCCATGGTACTAAGGCACTGTTACGTGATTTTTTAAGTCGACAAATTCATACAATTGCATTATAAATACGTGTAGTAATTTTCGGACCATGTGAAATCACGAGACGTATGCTGAACTTTGTGAGGTGTGAACAGGTGATGAGTGATAGTACTCAGTATTATACATATATACACTAAACCCATGTAGAAGCCTTGTTGGCTTATCCACCTCGTCTGACGTGTTGTCTGGGAGACAAATGTGATTACCCTCAACTTGTCCTCTAATTCTCAGGAATTCAGAGTAGTTGTGTCGATGCACTGGACGGCGTATATAATTTATGGATATAGTAAGCCAAGTAAGAGTACCGAGGAAGTGTGATGAAGACTCATGGCAGGCAGGAAAGTCGATTCTTAGCAATTTCCTTATGCTAGTTGTTTGGGGCTTGTTGCTCCAGGAAATTTAAATTCATGGTTTTCTTTTTTTTAAAAAATTTTGTAGCTGTTATAGTGGCTGTTCGGAAGTTTATTTACAAGAAAAGAAATCTCATCATTTGGGTTATGTTGGCTATGGGTGGTGGTTGGTTTACCCCTTCCAGAATTTCATTTCTATAATTATGCTCGGGTTGGGTGGCTGCTTGCTTTGTTCCTCTTTCTAGTTATGGTTGTTGTTAGGAGATTTTGGCTTGGTTTTATTCTTTTGTTATGCTGGACTGGATGGTTTGGTTTGGAGTTATATATGTAAAATGCTACTAATTGTATATTAAGATAGATTATGAGAGGCGGTGGAGGAAATTTATTATTTACTGTCGACACGCACTCTCTCTCTAGACCCTATGAATAAATCATAACGATTGGGAATGTATAAGTGAACTTGATATTGTTAAGGGTGAATCATCCGTAACTGCATACGGTGAGTATTTTTCAATCCCATCCGGAAGACCCTCCTAACCTCAACTTAAATTTCGGGGATGAAATTGTTTCTTCGTTTATTTGATTTGTAACGTCCCAGTGCGCGCTAGCCCCCCCCCCCATAAGTGTGTTGTGTCACCGGAGGTTGACTCAGACTCGGTGGAAGCCCTAGGACCCCGAGGTGATCAGGTTTGAGTCACGCTCAGCAAGAGATGATTAATTTGCTTACCATATTGGGAGCTCTGTTTGGGCTTGTCCTGAGGCCTATTAGGTGTGCTGATAGCAATTGCTTAAGTTAATCTTTATATGACTGGCTTTTAAGTGGCGTTGGAGGACTTTATTGCTACCGACTTCCTCTTTATTTCTCCCGTCTCGGTTTATATTGCTTATGGTTTTGGAAGTTGGTTGTCTACTGTTGGCCGATAGTTATCATCTATATTAAGCGATTTAATTGTTTTGGCTGTCTAGAGTTCCTTTGAAGTTGAGAATGAATTTAATTGACGCGTTGCGGCACTCGAAATGTTTTAAAGAAATATGAACTTTTCCTATATTGTTGTTTCTTCCTATATTTTACATGTTGGCAATCTATATAAAGATATATGTGAATATTGTAAAGTTTTGGCAAGAGACTTATATGGCAACTATTACTGCACTTTTCATTACACTTTGGTGTGCCAGTAGCATATTCACTGTGTTGAAATCAGTTATTTAAATTTGCGGATATTGGTAGTAACGTGGGGTGCTAATAAAAGGTTGCTTTCTAGCTGATATTGGTGTGCTATAAAGGTTCCCTTATAGCTGAAGTTTTTGGGGTGCTATTAGAGGCTTTGTATATGAGCTGCATGTGGGCATTAAATATTAAAGAGGGCTTAAGATGTATGGGCTGCTAATAGGGAAAGACTGTTGTTTTAGGCAGTGGAATTATTAATATGCGGCATTTGAGTTCTTATTCTTATCGGATCTTTTCATCTCTTACCTCTTCCTCGACGATGTCGATCTAGGGCACGACGCCGATCTCCTCCTCCGTTCTCCTTGTCTTCTATAAATTTCATGGAAAAGCTATAAATTTTCGTAGCTATTCAAGGATTTGCAGCTTGTGGCTTTGGTTGGGTAGAAGCTTTGTCGGAAATTTTTATCTTTGGAGAAGCCAAACCTTAGGGTTTTTCTCCTAATAGCACTATAAGTTGCTAGTCCTCCTTTTCTCTCTAGTTCTGCTATTTGGTGGTAAATTTCTGGGAGAGGGAGATTATATGTGCAGAAATCAGTCTTGTTCATGTTTCTTTTAGTAATTATTAATGGTGGTTGTCATGAGTCCTTTTGGAGGGACGATTCCTGTTATTAGTATAGTAATAGAGGGGGTTTAACTGGGAGTTTTATGCTCAGTCGACTGCTGTCTTGCTCGTGATATTTGGGCAGAGAATTAAATAGGCCAACTATTATGGTTGTTTTAATGCATGCTGTTGGAATCAGAGGGGGATTATTGGGGAGTTTATGTTATTTTTCTATGTTACCTTCTTCATTTTGGGGATTTCTGTTGTACTGCTATTAGTTGGTTCTTTCCTATTTTGGATCCTTCTGGTTAACTGTGAACTGCTGTTAAGGGGTTCCTTATTGTTAGCTGCTAATGATATGATGTAAAAAGGAGAACCTCTGTCATTTGGATATTGTTAACTGCTGTCTTTTTGTGATGTTTCATGATCTAAGGAGGGGATTTCTTGTTGGTCGGCTACTGCAGTTCCAGTTAACTGTTTTGCTCAATTCTTATTGGTCGGCTGCTTGTTCTCTTATCCTATTGGCTATTTTGACTAAATCAGCACTTTAGTTGTTGCTGTTTAATTGAAATTCTGCAGTCCTTTAAGGGAGGGCTGTTTGGATGCCCTTATGCAGTCCAGATTTTCTTTGTGTTATTTCCCTTTTTAGTTTGGGTAATGTTGACTGATTACATGTTGTATATTTCTGTGGATCAGGGCCCTTTAATTAGTCTTGGCCAACTTTCGCCATGATGCGGAGGAGACAACCGCGAACGTCGGCCGGAAATCAGGTGACTTCCTCCCCTCTCCTTCGGTGCTAGCATCTTAGATCACAATTGGAGAGATGAAGGCTCAAGAGAGCTTCTCGTGTGAGCTTTAATGGAGTTTCCTTAGGAAGACCAAGCCGGAACCTCAAAATTAGGGAATCGTTCGCCGCGAGGTTCTAGGAATCATTTTTTCTCGTTCAAAAGGAAGAGATGATATTTGATTTGGGGCAAACCCATGGTCGTTGTAGGGAGAGTGAGGGGAATGATATTTAGGGATTTTAAAAGGGTGTGAAATGATCTAATTCATGTTTGGGAAAAATGATGGATCATGCTCTGTTAAATAGGTTTGTCTTTTATTGTATATTATGTAACAAGGTTGAAAATAGCCCCTTGCTAAAATTCATGACATTGCACTTGATTTGTTTGGGGAAGATGATGAATAACCCTCTGTTAAATAGGGTTTTAATTATGTATTACGTGATGTCTTCTGTTTAGTTTCAGAATTTTTGGATAGATATTTACCATGAAGATGCTTATCCTATCATATAAATGCAAAGCGACGTAAATACGTATTGCATAATACAATGAGGTCGAAAATTGGTGGAGACATTTGTGATAATAATATGTACACCCCTGTTGAAATTCATAATTTATGATTAAGTAGAATTAAAGCTATTGTCGTTTTATTTGATGATTGAAGGAGATATAAATGCTGAATGTGAAGCATGTTTGGGCAAAATTTTGTATGAATCATGTAAACGCTAGTATTGGCTGGTGATGATAATGTCAGATTTACTTCTGTTAAGACAACTCCTTGGATGAACCTTCAATTGTAGATTTATGTGGAATCGTAAAAAGTACATGTATGAATTAATATTCATATCACTTGATAATCTATTGGATGATGTAGATTGGTGATAATCTCTCCATAAGCTTGATAGCTTTAATTGTGTTGAATCACGTTGTGATTTGTACTTAAGGTTATTGAATATTGGCGATATGTTGGGGATTACATATTTAGTAAAATATGAATATGACACCGTACACACAAGTAGTCCCACAGATTTTCGTAGAGTAATTTCCATGATATACACTCGCCACCGCAAAAGAGTTATGATAACTCGGTATGGTTAGCATTGATGGCTTGGTGTGGATTATAAGATATTGTTATATCTTGTGGGGAAATATGAAGGACCTGGTGGTTGGGGGCCTTGGATGCTAATTAGCATCAGATGAGTTGGTATGATGTGAAAGGTAAGAAGGCTCCATTCGCGAGTCCTTGGGTGCTCGATAGCACGAATTATGCATGGGAATTACATGAATGTGCATGGTTTACACATGGTGGTGTAGTGACGCTAGTTGGAGGATACTTGTGGTTGGGGGGATTACTTGTGGCGGGTCTACGGGCTTGCTAGTCGTGACACCGACAGAAGCCTGGCAGTTAGACTCTAGACCGGTTGGGTTGGACTCTTGGTGCACACCTACCCAAGTCCCCTTCTGTGTCCTTGATGTCTCCGCTGTGTGTTCTTAGCGTTGAGCAGTACGCGGGGGCTCCACAGTGTGGTCTTAGCGTTTAGGCATACATAGGCCTAGGTCTGGTAGTGTTCATACCAACCTAGTTGTGGAGGAGCCCGGTTCACAGTCTCCGTCTGGCCACAACGCGAGGTGCCTGAGTGGTTAGCTACCCTCGAAAAGTGGGAACTACAGGTCTATGTCGACATAGCAAAATATGCATGGGTGAGTTCATCATATCATAATCATTACATTGCATTCATTCTGCATAATCATAGCATTGCACCGCATCGGGTCCATCATATAAATTAGTATGGGCTCTTTTATATGATGGGTCCCAAATTGGAAACCATAACTTATAAGTTTGTATGGGCATTCATATAAGTTAAGGTACGATATGAACTGCTTACTCCTGTACTATTTCATTACTTGCTTACACTCTGTTATTGCCTTATTACTTGTTAGTTGTGCTTATTATACCTGTTACTAGTACTTGCATTTACAACCATTGCGACATATGTATTTATGAACAGCTTAGTCAGTGCCATTGCAAGTACTTGGGTACTTAAAAAACCGACATATATGAACAACCATTCCTGTCACCTGCTTGTATATATTATTGCTTATATTGCAACTTTTCTTCCTTTCCTTCCGCCCGGTGCCTTGGAGTCACCCGGGGAGCGGATGTGAAGCCACTTAGTCTTTATAACTAACGGTTGCTACGTCCCTCTTTTTAGGAGTGTACCTTAGAGCAGCAGTGCACGGTGCTGTAGGAGGATAATCAGGTCAGGGTGACAGTGCCGGAGACCATGATACCTTGGCTACCGCCAGTGACAGAGGCGAGTGAGTGTTTTGAAATGTAGCCATTGGGGCATTTAGCTTGATACTCTGATGATTTGCAGGAGCTTGGGTAGCTTTCTGTCTTTCTTGTACTTACTTTCTGGACATTATTACTTTTTGTGAATCTATGGCTTTTTAATGCTTTCTTTTATTGATGGGTTGGCGCTATTTAGTTGGTTTGGCCGACAGGATAGGTGTCTTGTGGGGGAGGCTAGCTCGTATGCTGGCGCTCCGCAAGGCAGCTGTCCTGGGCATAAGACTCCCCTCGGCCGTGTCTTGTGTTCCGGGAGGGGGGTCTTACATAGTCTAATAATACCTACTCCCTAATCATATCCAAAAATGGGAATTTTTGGACAAACTTTTTCTAAGGTTTTTCTAAAAATTTAATAATTCGTATATAAATTAATTGTATGGCCTAATGACATCCAAACCCCTCCAAAATTTGGTGAGTGGTCCTTAGGGTCATTATACGACCCTAGTAAAAATTTCACCCCAATTGGGACTAATTTAGTTGGGTAATTTTTTAACCCAAGTTTGGTTAAACTAGGCCGAAATTAGGTCAAAGGTGTACTTGTTGGGTTTTGTGGTCAAATCCCCTCAAACTGATGTGAAACTCTATTCACTGATTTAGGATCACACAAAACACTCCCATGAATGATTTGGGGTGATGTGGGGTGGATATGCCCTAGGACCCTAGTTCAAACCCTAGGGTTGCACTTTGAGCCTTGTGAAGTACATAGGCTCATATTTCCTTGAATGATCATGGAACTTGGTAGATAATTTCATAGGGTGTAAATACGCCTTAGGTAATTTTATAAGAATTTTAGGAACAATTTTCCCCCTCTGAATTAGGTTATAACCTTTTAGGGCACTTTCTTATAAGAGGAATTTAGATGCTCAATTTATCTTGAATGTTGATGAAAGTTTGGTAGTGTACATATAATCATGAAATAAATCTCTGGTAATTTTTTTGTAATTTTTGAATGGGTTGGTTGAGTACTTTATTCACAAGTCAACTATTTTGCCTTAAGATTATGATAAATAAATAAGGGCCAAATATTCCCTGGAAAGTTGTGAAACTTGGTGATAGGACATTTTAGGGCATTAGAAAGCTCTGTGAATTTTTGTGTAAGTTTTGGAATTATTTATCAGTAGGTTACTTCACAATGTTCCCTAGTTTGCTTTACTTAAAATATTTATTTATGTGACTAAATTATCTTGATAAATTATGAAACTTAGTCAGTAAACATTTATGATCATTATAGAAATCTGGTAATTTTACCATAATTTTTGGACAAGTATTTTTGTGGTTCCTTCTTTAATCTCCAATTTTGGATATTTATTCAATAATATAATTAGAGGTCAATACCTTACTGTAGATTTGTGACATTCTATATTTAATGTTATTTTGACATCATAGATTTTCTATAATTTTGTGGAGGCCAAATCATAAGAAGATCTTACACTTCAGGTTCAATTTCATACTTGGCCAATATTGGAGAAATTATAATAAATGCCAAATAAATAGGGAAAATTATGATCTTCTGGATTTATTTGGTCATTTGGATGAATATTTGGAACACCTCCTCTCATGTAACTCATATAACTCATTTGGTCTGTGTATAGTAAAACTGTAAAATTGAATAAATTGAAGACCAGTAGGTGGGAATGGAATGTAGTTGGTGTACCTATCCTGGTTGAAGAGATTTGAGGTCACCAAAAGGAGTTTTTGTGATGAGAGTGTGTTTGGTGAGTTAGGGGTAAAGAGGTGCTCGGGAGTGACGAAAGATCATCTTTCCCCTTAGAGGATCATAAAATACTTAGGGTAATCCAAGTGTAATAATATGAAGGGTATTACTATGGGTAGTTATCAATAACATTTGAAAGTGAGGTTAGATCTTAGATTTACTCTAGAGGGGGGTGAATAGAGTATTAAAAGTTTTTCACTTATTTTTATAGCGGAATTAAAATAGTGATACTTATATGTGTATTGAGTGAGTTATAAAAACAAACACAAAGAGAGCACACAGCACAATACAAAAAATCACACAAACACAGAGGACACAAGGATTTTATAGTAGTTCCCCAATAAACCTGGGTACGTCTACTCTTCTACCACCCTTGGTGGATTCCACTAGGTTTTTGATCAGGTGCCCTATCACCAATGGGGTTTTGATCAGGTGCCCAAAACACCACTTGAGCTTTTGATTAGGTGCTCTTACCAAACTACAGTCTTTTGTTCAGGTGCCCTTCCACCAAGGGGTTAACTTTTGAAGGGAGTTATAATCTTGTACAAGAGGGGATAATGAGGGTTTAGATGTTCTTCTCTGTCAATAATCTGAGAGAAGACTCTAGTGGATTGTATGATGTAAAGCTCCCCCTTTCTGATATAAATGGTTGACAGTTGAGGATGGATCTTTCTCTTGAATGTAGATCTTCCTGATAGTTGATGAATCTGAGAGACAAATGTTTCTCAAATTGTTTGTTGCTCTTGAAGATTTGATCTAGCAGCAGAAACTGAGAGAAGGTGTTGATGTTGTTCTCAGGATTGAGAGGTGCTTCTACTTGAGGAAGAAGAAGATCTGAAAAGTATTTGGCATTTCTGTATTCTATATTTCTCTCTACAGTTTGTTCCTTCCTCTTTTTTGTATATCTTTTTCCCTACTATATCTTTTTTTCTTTGTTGTACTGTTGTGTCATATAATAATACTGTATATCTTCTTCCTTATTCCTTTTTTAAATCTCTGACTGATTTGAAATTCAAATCCGTTAGTTTGAGGAATAAAATATTCAGAAGAGATATTCTTGGAACTCCAAATCTGATACGCTTTTATTTCTTTTCCTTTTCCATGAAAGTGTCCTTTTCCAAAATATGTCAACAGCTATTTTCTCTCGGGAGAAGACAATGGAAAAGAGTAAATAAATGGAAGGATAAAATCCTTAACTTATCTGGAAGAATATAGTCGTTGCTGATGGAATATCTGAGTTCAGAGAATAAAATAAAAATAATTTGTCTGAAATACTGAACTGAATACAAATTTCGTTGACCTAAGAGCTGAGTTCGTCGAACTGAATGTTGATTTTCGTCGACCTGAACTTCTGTTGCTGATTCGTCGAACGCACACTAGAATTCGTCGAACTCAAGTTAGGAGTTCGTCGAACTGAAAGATAAGCTACTAACTCTGGCTGGAAGAATTCAATTAGTCGAGCTGAAAGATATTTCGTCGAACGCAGAGATTTGGCAAATTCGTCGACCGCTGAACTGAGCAAATTCAGTCGCCTGCTGAGACTGAGCAAATTGTCGACCGCTGAGATAGAGCAATTTCAGTCGACCGCTGAGATAGAGCAATTTCGTCGACCGCTGAGACTGGATAAATTCGTCGACCGCTGAGACTTGGTCAACCGCTGAGACAGTTTGTCGACCGATGAGGCTGAAGTTCGTCGACCACTGAGAGCATTTCGTCGAACACAGAGAGGAGTTACGTTGAACGCAGAATGAGTTTGTCGAACGCAGAAGCTTGGCAAGTTCGTCGAACGCAGAAGCATGTCGTTCGTCGAACGCAGGATGGAGTTCGTCGAACGCAGTATGGAGTTCGTCGAACGCAGAAAACTTATCTTTTCCTTAGTTTCTAACAGCCTAAAACATTGACCCTTAAGTCTATACATTGGGGTCAACTTAGTCCTAATCAACAGATAGTGATCCTAGCCCAAATCAGTAATAGGGTTGTTCCAACAATCTCCCCCTATTTGGGTTAAGACACTATTTGACAAAAATCAAATAATAAAAAACAACAAAACAGGACAGCATATATATCTGATAGATTTTAAATATTTCAGCAGATATAAAATATGATGCTCTGAGTTTTGAAAATTTACATTTAAGACAAAAAATTATTATAACAAACAATCAAAACCTTTTGTCTTTCTGAATTCTTACTTTCTGACTTTCTGACTTTATGAATTCTGATACAGTCTTTCTCTGAGTTTTGGGTTTAGTTAACTAAGCTGTAGCAATAACTAATTATCTGAATCTATATTTGTTGCTTCTTCTATATCAAAAGTTGTATCTGAATCTGCATTAAGCTAGAGCAAACACTGCATCTGAAATTGCAATATATGTAGCTTCTTCATGCATCATCTCCCTCTTTTATAAAACATCTCCCCCTGAGACTGGAGCTTCTTCAGCTTTCTCCCCATGCCTAGTTCATAGAACATCTCCCCTGAGCAAAAACTGCATCATATGGAGCTTCTTCATAGAACTTCTCCCCCTGCCTAGTTTCAGGAAGGCCCGAAGCTAGGCCCCTAGAAGAAGGGACAGTTGAATAAGAGGTAGGGAAGAATGCAATTGTTTTGAAGAAATATTGCAATTGTTCCTAGGAACTGGAAAGAGAAGCAATTCTGTAGGCATACAGTTAAAATGAAATAACAGATTTCATTATAAGGAAAGATTCAAAAACAGGCTTCATCAAAACTGGGTTTGATGAAAAATAAATTTTCGTCGATCTAGATGACTTTGTCGATCTAGATGACTTCGTCGATCTCCGTTCGACGAACGACTAGATTTCGTCGATCTCAATTCGATGAAAAAATTGGATAAGTAGAAAATTTAATTTTTTCAATTGATTGAATCTCCATCTATCATTCCTAGCAGATTTATAAAGAAGATATGTTTCTTTTCATCCAATGGCTTGGTGAAAATATCAGCTCTTTGTAAGTCAGTAGGAATAAATTGTAGGCAAATTTTATTTTTATCCACATTATCTCTGATAAAGTGGTGTCTAATTTCTATGTGTTTAGTCCTACTATGGAGTACTGGATTTTGTGTTATTGCACTAGTGTTGTCACGAAATATAATTGAATTATTTAAGTTGATACCATAATCTAGATGTTGATTTTGTATTCATAATATTTGTGAGCAGCAACTGCCAGCAGCAATATATTCTGCTTCAGCTGTTGATGTAGACACATATGCTTATTTCTTACAAAACCAAGACACTATCCTATCACCAAGAAACTAGGCAAGTTCCTGATGTGCTTTTCTTGTCTACTCTACATCCAGCATAATCAGAATCTAAGAATCCAGTTAATTCAAATTCTGAAGCTGTTGGATAACAGAGTCCTAGATTTGGACAACCCTTTATATATCTCAAAATTATTTTTAATAAAATTAGGTGAGTTTCTTTGGGGTTAACTTGAAACCTAGCACAAATACATGTAGCAAACATTATGTCAGGTCTACTAGCTGTCAAGTAAAGTAGCGAGCCAACAATTGCTCTATATACTTTTTGATCAACAGGTTTCCCTGATTCAGTCAGTATCAACAATAACATTGGAGGGCATGGGTGTTTTCATGGTGGAAGCATCAGACATACCAAATCTTTTCACTAATTCCTTAGCATACTTATGAGTCCCATTTATATACACATTTATGGACTCATCTGGGCCGATTATATAGTCTATGCACTACACTTTAGGCAGATTTTCATTCATATTTATTATTCCTCGCTAGGTGCACAATTAGGCCCGTTTCGGTGTGCATTTGCGCTCCTTGTGATTGGGGGTAAGCACATGGTGCTCCCCTTCCCTTTCTCTATGATTATCTGGTGCTGGAGGTGTTTTCCCAGCTATGTTATCTTGTATGCAGGTGGCCGGATTATCGTGTATCCAGTTTTCTCCCAGAATTCATGACTGTGTGAAACGCACGGTCGTGCGTTTTCCTTGACGCACGGGCTATTGCGGTCGTGCGCTCTGATCTGGGCAGAAAACGATCGATCTGAATTTACTCGTGCGTTTTGACGCACGGGCGGAATCGCCCGTGCATGAGTAAAACGCAAGGTCTCCTGTTTCTTCTGTTTTTAGCCATTTCTGAATTTACCCGTGCGTTTTGACACACGGGAGGATTTGCCCATGCGGGAGTAAATAGCACGGGCAGCGCAGCTTCATCTTCACGCCAACTTTTATCTTTAATTAACGCACGGGAAATGCACGGTCGTGCGTTCGACCGTGCGTGACCAAAATACTGCATGTTTAGTATTTAAAGAAGGAATTGCTGCTGCCATAAAAGGAGAACGGAGAGCTCGATCCCCCTTGCGGGAAAAGCCTGGAATCCCGCCATTTTCACCCTTTCCACCGTAGGAGACAAGAGGAGACCATCTCCGGCGATCTCCTTCATCATTTCTCCATCCGGGAGCATTCAGAAGCATTCTCCGCCACTAGCTCAAGAATTTCTCGCCAGGAGACCATAGAAGCGCTGAAGATCGTTGGAGCGGTGACAGCCTCCTTCGAGATAGCACACCATCTGAGGGCCGAGCTCGGAGAGAGCCTGACAACCTATCATTCCGGCCGAGAACCCAAGATGCAGTGACATCTTCTTTGTGGTCCTCTCTAACCCTTGATGCTTGTACTTCCTTTGTGTTGTGTATGAACGCTTGTTAGGTTAATATGATGTATTCGTGCTTGTGTTCATGTGCTGGATGTTGTGGTGGCAAGAATAGCCCTTTTTGTTGTTGTGATAGCCTAGGTTGTTTGTGTGTGAAGCCACCTAGCGATTGCTATTGGTGATGTTAGCGAATAGGTGAATTCGACCCTCACAAAACCTCGCACTGTGGCCACTTCACCCGCTTACCGAAGCGCGGCATCGCGGCCGCTGCACTCACCCACACCTTGCGAAGCGGTGCTTTTCGAACCCGCATTTCTCTTCACTCTGCAATAGCGTAGGAACCCAAATGACAACCCCCCTTTGTTACTTAGTTATCCTTTTAACTAATTTCCGGTTTGAGCAAATCATACTACCCAACTTGCGGTCCTTTGAGAACGATATTCGGGGAGTTCCTCCCTATTTTATTACTTGAGCGACCGGTGCACTGCCGTCGTATTGCATTTCGTGCTTGCTAATTAGCAATGCTGAAATAGCGCATCAAGTTTTTGGCGCCGTTGCCGGGGACTGCAAGCGTGTATGATTTGTTTTTCTTTGGAAATTCGTTTAAAGGTATTTTTGTTTTTATTGTTGTGCACTAAATCCATTGTCTTGCAAGTAAATCTATCATGACTTCTATCCAGCAACATATTTATCAGGGAAGTTTAAACGATCTTAGAGATCAGTCATTTATAAATAATCTTGCGTCCGAGATCTCCATTGATATTATTGAGTTTATATCTGAGAATTGCAAATTCAGCGGGTATACACATGAAGATGCAGTACATCACGTGCAAGGATTCTTATAAGTCTATTATACGTGTATATTCAATGGAGTTGAAAACGACCAACAAAAGATCTTGGCATTTTCATTCTCTCTGCATGATAGAGCTACAAGATGGTACCGGGATACCCGAAAGAGTGAGATAACTTCTTGGAAGCAATTTGAAGGGAAGTTCCTGTTTGATTTTCAACATCGCATGCGAGGTATGAATAAGCATAAGGAACTTATTGCCTTCGGTCAGAGAAAGGACGAGACATTAGTAGACGCATGGGAGCGTTTTCAATCCTTACACAGGGACTGTTACCGTGAGGGTTTGTCAGAAGACTTTTTAATTCAGATTTTCTATTTTGGCGTAATGGACAGGTTCTGTTTGCTTTTTGATGTCGCAGATGGAGGTGCCCTGTTTAATAAGTCGGGGAAGGACGCCTGGGAAATAGTGGTGAATATAGTGCAGACCAGCCAGTATTGGAGCCACTCTACTCATCCTTCAAGTACTAGCGAAGTTAATGCAATAACACAGAATGGAGTAGAGGAATGCCTTACTTCAGATCAAACATAGCGGTTAGTTACTCTCGTGGGCGATATGCTGCATGAAATGAATGAACAGTCCGCAGCAATCCAGCAGCTCGACTCTACTATTAATACTCTCACAGATGCTGTCTCTGGGATTGTGGGTCAGCCGCCCGAGTCTGTGAACGCCATGAAGTTAAGAAGTGCCAGGAATGTAAAAAACCTCTCACGTCAGAAAACACCTCCAGCACCTGCGCTACAGGAACCACTTACGAAACCTACGGACAGGCCTGATGCAGATGTGACAGGGGAGCTGACTCCTATCCCTACTGTGCCAGATTCTGCAAGTGTGGCACAACCCTTGAAAAGTATTGTTAGCCCTCCATTTCCTCACAGGTTACGGAATGAGAAGTCAGAGAAGCAATTTCGCAGATTCCTGGAAATGATGAAGGGAGTACAAGTTAGCATACCGCTGATTGAGGCCATCTCCCAGATACCGGGTTACTCAAAATTCTTGAAGAAGCTGATTTCAAAGCGAGAGGACCTGTAGGACCTCAAAACCATTGATCTCACGGAGGCATGCAGGCCGCGCCACCGCCTCCCGCCCCTTCTACCCCCCCCCCTTTCCCACTGGTAGCCGGCGGCGCCAGGCCGCCGGACCACCCCTGGAGAAGTCGCCGGCCCCGTCATACCGACCGGGGGCGGAGCCGGCCCCAGCCAGCCATTGCCCGGCGGCGGCAGCGGCCGCCTCCCGGTTACCTATCGGGAGCCGCACGATCTCCCCTAGGAGATCGGGCGGCACCTGAATTCTGGTTTCCCGCCCCCGCCTCAAACTGAGTGCTCCCACAGCGGATCCGCCGCAGATCCGTTGTGGGAGCCGCGGGATGGCATGCGGTGCAGCACCCCCTGCACCTCCTCCCTTTCCCTAACCGCACCCCAACCCCCCCCCCCCCCCCCCCTTTTTCCTAACCGCACCCCAACCTCCCTTTCCCCTTCCTCATTTTTTTGAGAAAAAATGGGGCAGATTGGGAAGAAACTTCCTAATTGAAAAATGTGCCCCACCCTAAGGGGCACCTCCAGTATTTTTTTGGGAATTTTAGGATTAAATTTACTATTTTTAAATCTATTTATAAGGTTTATTTTAAGGAAATAAAAGCCCAAAAGAGTTGGGAAAAATCACCAAAAATTATACGCCCTAATTAAGGGTATTTTACAACTACTATTAAAATTGGGAGGTGTGGTCTCTTATTTTGGTCCTCCAAAAGTATTTTGCAAGCAAAATAAACGCCCGAAAAAGAGCGAAATTCATTGAAATAAACAGACGTCCTCTCGACAGTATAATTTTTTTAAACGCATAATAAAGATTACGCGTATCGATCTAAGGCATCGACTAAGTTAAGATTATCGACGCAAAACTCGAGACGAAATCACGGTGCGACGCCGCACTCCAACAATGCCGGAATAATTTTAAAAGAACGAACCCACGATAAAAAGGGGAATTACTAAAAATATCATGAAATGTAAATAAACTCCTGAGACGGAGTAGAACCCCTATGATTGGGGAGAAAGCAGAACCTCCTCCTATGAACGGAGTTGACGTTGAAGCCCTCTCTTATGGAGGGATTGGACTACTAACCATTTCCTTATTTACTGCTTTCTGTCCGTCTATTTAAATCCAGTCTCGTACTGGTCCCCTGCATTTACCTTCTGTACTTTTCTTTAAATCCAGTCTCGTACTTGTCCCCTGCATCTACTTTCTGTACTTTTCTTTAAATCCAGTCTCGTACTGGTCCCCTGCATTTACTTTCTGTACTTTTCTTTAAATCGAGTCTCGTACTGGTCCCCTGCCTTTACTTTCGGTACTTTCAATTCTCCAGTCTCGCACTGGTCTTGATAATATGGCCTTCGCTTTCAGCCTAATTTTCTGCTTAATACCATGGCCTCTGCTTTCGGCCTAATTTTCTGCTTAATACCGGCCTCTGCTTTCGGCCTAATTTTCTGCTTAATATCATGGCCTCTGCTTTCGGCCTAATTCTCTGTTTATTATCATTGGCCTCTGCTTTCGGCCTAATTTTCTATTAATATTATGGTCTCTGCCTTTGGTTTATTTTTGCTGCTGCACTTATTTTGGTACTAACTGCAAGCCCTACGCTGGCAAGCGGTGCTTACCCTCCCTTGCGAGGCCTTAGTTAGGAAAAACCCGGAGTTGAGCACCTCCTCCCAGGTTAGCCCCAAATAAGGAGCCCCCATACCGCTGAGCCTCCCGGTCAAAAGTTGCGTGACCGGTCGAGTAATAGTGCCGCGTCAAGTTTTAAAGCGCTCGCTTTAAGTTTTGAAGATTGTTTGAAAGTGGCGGGTCGGTCATGCCCACAGACCGTTCGTACCGGTGTGGGAGGGTTGACGACTCATGGCGACAGGGAGATGTGCGCAGCGGGTTATCTCCACTCCGAACCCACAATTTTGCCTCCGCTGGTCGGCCTAAAAATCAGTTCGCCGGATGTCGCTCACATCCAATTAGTACACCAAGTTGTACCGAAGGGCCTGAGTGATACGGTGCGACTACACTCAGAAGTGGCAAGACTGGCCACTAGTCACCGACGGCCACATTAGGTGAGGCTCGCGGGGTTAGCTCCCCTGCTTGAAATAAAATGGTCTAAACTGTGTCGACACGGGGTTTTTGTGTGTGTACAGGTTTGAATACATGGGTGCGTATACGGGCGAGATAGTGTTGTGTATTTACTATTCAGCGTGATTACGGATAATAGGACGGGAGCCCTTTTATATATATATGCATACCTGTTGCTAACTCTCTGCCTTGCTTCGGCTATTTATTTCTGTCCTTTAGCCGCCCCCTGGAATATGGATCCGGGGAGGGGATGTATTTTCTACTTAGCTCTGTGACTAACGGTTATTTCTTATAACCAATCACAGGAGATGGGACAGCGTGAAGCCCTCGCACCACAGGATGAGATACCAGCCTTGGAGATGGCCCGTTCGATTACCCCAGCCTCGCCCCTGTCTTCCGCGACGTGAGTCCTAGAGTATAGGAATAAGACTAGAATCTTTTGTTTCGTCGATGTAGCCCCCGGGGCAGTAGTTGTAAACATTAGGCTTCGGCCCTGTTTAATTATGTAAATATAAGCTGAGTGCTTGACTTTCTGTCTTTCGATTGCTTCCGCTATGCGTTCTGAGGTGATGTTGTGATTCTTGTGCCTGACAAGGAGACCGCTCGGTGCTTATGAGGGTGGGACGTTGCCACCCGGGAAGCGCTAAGTGGTCATCCTTGGGCAGTAAGATACCCCCTCCCTGAACCCGGTTCAGTTTGGGGAGGGGGGGTCTTACACTTGGTGCTTTCTGAAGTAATAGTGTACACAAATCAAGCCGCACTGTGCTACCTATTCAGCAAGAAGGAGGCCAAGCCGCGTTTAATCCGCTGGATCCTACTGCTGCAAGAGTATGATTTGGAAATCAAAGATAAAAGGGGGGTAGAGAATGTAATCGCAGATCACTTATCGCGGCTGGAGAATGATGTGACAGCTTTTGCTTCCAACAACAAAGAGGAGGAAATGACTGATTATTTTCCAGACGAGAAACTATTCGCCATCACTACGCATCCGTCAACAACCCCATGGTACGCCGATATCGCAAACTATCTTGCATGTAAAACTATCTCGCCCAATCTTACGCCTCAGCAGAGGAACAAGCTTTTTTCAGACTTAAAGTATTATTTCTGGGAAGATCCATTGTTGTTTCATACTTGTAGCGATGGTATAATCAGACGTTGCGTCCCGGAATCTGAGTACAGATCCGTTCTCGAACATTGCCACGATAGGGAGGCTGGAGGACACATGGGCGCTGCTAGGACAACACGCAAGGTGCTGCAAAGTGGATTATTTTGGCCCACGCTATTCAAGGATGCTCACGCGTACGTCTCAAAATGCAATGAATGCCAGAGAACTGGCAACATTTCGCGGAAAGACGAGATGCCGCTTAATAATATGTTAGTTTGTGAACCGTTCGACGTTTAGGGAATCGATTTCATGGGTCCATTCCCAATGTCTCACGGAAAACATTATATAATAGTGGCAGTGGATTACGTTTCAAAGTGGGTGGAGGCGGAGGCTGTTGCTGCTAATGATGCCCGTACAGTCTTGAGATTTATTCATACAAATATCTTTTCTAGATTCGGAGCTCCGCAGACAATCATAAGTGATGGTGGTAGTCATTTTTGCAACCGACTATTTTTGAAATTACTAAAAATTTTGGCGTGCATCATAAAGTCTCTATAGCTTACCACCCGTAAACGTGTGGACAAGTGGAAGTTTCGAATAGAGAACTCAAAAGAATAATAGAAAAATCGATCCACTCGAACAGAAAGGATTAGGGCGATGAAAGTGGATGATGCCTTGTGGGCCTACCATACTGCCTTCAAAACCCCTTTAGGAATGACACCTTTCCAGCTTGTTTTTGGAAAGGCTTGCCATCTACCAATGGAATTAGAACACAAAGCCTTGTGGGCAACCAAGTTCCTAAACATGGACATCGTAGCGACGGCGGAACAACATCTTTCTCAGTTGAATGAACTTGAAGAACTGCGGCATTTTGCCTATGATAACTCTCGCATATATAACGAGAAGACAAAGCAGTGGCATGATAGGCATATTAGGCCAAAAGAATTCAATCCGGGAGATAGCGTTCTCCTCTACAATTCTCGTCTGCGCTTATTCCCTGGAAAGCTGAAGTCACGGTGGAGTGGCCCGTTCACTATGACTGGTGTTTCTCCGTTCGACGCAATTGAAATTTCTGGAGAAAAAGAAGGGACGTTCAAGGTGAATGGTCATCGATTGAAAATCTATGAGGGCGGCACAGTTTTGAAGGACTGTAAAAATTGTATCTAGCGGAGTCAAATGTGTTAGGGTGATTTTCTCTTTAGTCTCTATATTGTATTCGAATACGTGATTTGTATAATCTTGCTTAATTTTTATCTCTTTGCCTTTGGTTATATGCTGTATTTCTGGGATATTCTGAGCAAATTCCTAACAACTTTGTGAGAACTATTTGTCTCTGAACAATGCTTAATACAGGTATTTGGTCCACCTGTAAGGACGTTAAACAAAAGGGCTTCTTGGGAGACAACCCATGGGAAACAAAGGGCTTCTTGGGAGACAACCCATGGGAACCACGTGGTTCCGTTTGCTTTTTAATTCCTTTTATGTTTTGTTATTCCCTTTTTGCTAATGTCATAAGTGGAAGCTCTCACGTGGAGGATGTGGTTGGTGAAAATTTTAAAGTTGGAACTTCCGCACTTCTGGCATGCTCTTCTATGAGCATAGGTCAACTCTACCCCTTTCCTACTTATTTCTGAATTGGTTATTATAGTTGGTTTTGATCAAGTCTGGGGGAGAGAGTGATCGGTGCACGTGCACACACTTTGCATGACATGTTAGAATGTGCTGAGTTAGGAGTTGTATTTTGTTGCACACATTGCATGCACTTGCACCTAGTTCACGCTCACTTGATCACGCGTGCTTTTTGGGTATCGTTGCGAGGTTCCCCGCTCGTAAGAATTGGATTGTTAGTGTATGAGTGAGGAGTAGAGAAAAGTGTTGACTCGAGTAGTGCTCTAGTCAAGTGCCCCCGTCACGCCTTGAAAATCAATTAGAGTAGAATAAAATTCAAAGTTATAATTTAATTATTTCTATTATAGTAGCTGCAATTTATTTTACTTTAGTGGTGAATCTGGTGAATCCAACGGTAGCATAAGGTCGAGTGTAGCTAGACTAGTAGTAGCTTATTACTAGGGTCGGAAGGAAGGACAACCTTTCTCGGTGGCTAGAACTTGCACTAGGCGACTCTTGAAGCGATTGCGTTGAAAGTACCCGTTATAAAATGTGATATAGGCCATTTCTTGATCCATTTTGCGCCTTTGAAATCCTTACCTAAGTAATCACCATTGCAAGCCCACTTGAGCCTACCTTTCCTCCTTGTTTAGCTCCACTAAAATTTCACCAAAGCCATACGGCCAAACCTATTTTCGCACCAACCTTTGAGCTAAAAGAAATTTCTTTTTCGTTCGCATTTGGTGTCATCTTTGTTGTGCATGGCAGATTTGATTTAGCTAAAGGAGCTGTTTTTTTAGCATGTAAAAGTTATTTTGTCGAAAAGAGAAAAGAAAAGAAAAAAAAGGTTGTGCAAAAATAATATTCTCTCGACAAATTTAATTTATTTTTGGCTTAGCACGCACCTAGGGTTCAGTTGAAGTCTGGGGGTGTTGTGTAATTCTTGAAAATATTGTATTGGTGATTGTAATTTTCTTGAGTGCTCAGGTTGTGTTGAATGCGATTCCCATCGTCCTTCTACTTACCTAGCCTAAACTCAACCTAAGCCCAATCCTAACCCATAAGTCCTATTGATTTTAGATACGAGTCGTCTCATGCAGTAGAGAGAGTGCGAACGTGCAAGCCTATGGACACCGACTTTGATGGATTTCTTAGGAGTTTGTCCCGAGCTTCGATTCGAGTAATACTCTACTCATTAGTCACGCTATTTTCCCTTTTGCGCGACTGAAAGATTCACTGGGATTCACCATCCAAGTACAGTAAATTTCGAAATACTGTTCTAGAAATAGTTAGATATAATCTTGAGTTTAATTCTAGTTCTAATGTATTTCTATGCAAGTGCGCACGCGACTTCGCATAGGTCTCTACCGCTCAAACTCACGCTAACATCCAATTGTTCCAATGGAGAGCTGAGTAGTTTGCCTGAGACGTGCAAATGGGTAAGTCTGGGGGTGTGATGAGTCCCATTAATATACACATTTATGGACTCATCTGGGCCGATTATCTCGTCTATGCACTACACTTTAGGCATATTTTCATTCATATTTGTTATTCCTCGCTAGGTGCACTATTAGGCCCGTTTCGGTGTGCATTTGCGCTCCTTGTGATTGGGGGTAAGCACATGGTGCTCCCCTTCCCTTTCTCTATGATTATCTGGTGCTGGAGGTGTTTTCCCAGCTATGTTATCTTGTATGCAGGTGGCCGGATTATCGTGTATCTAGTTTTCTCCCAGAATTCATGACTGTGTGAAACGCACGGTCGTGCATTTTCCTTGACGCACGGGCTGTTGCGGTCGTGCTCTGATCTGGGCAGAAAATGATCGATCTGAATTTAATCGTGTGTTTTGACGCACATGCGGAATCGCCCGTGCGTGAGTAAAACACACGGTCTCCTGTTTCTTCTGTTTTTAGCCATTTCTAAATTTACCCGTGCGTTTTGACGCATGGGCGGATTTGCCCGTGCGGGAGTAAATCGCACGGGCGGCGCAGCTTCGTCTTCACGCCAACTTTTATCTTTAATTAACGCATGGGAAACGCACGGTCGTGCGTTCGACCGTGCGTGACCAAAATTCTTCCTTTTTAGTATTTAAAGCAGGAATTGCTGCTACCATAAAAGGAGAACGGAGAGCTCGATCCCCCTCGCGGGAAAAGCCTAGAATCCTGCCATTTTCTCCCCTTCCACCGTAGGAGACAAGAGGAGACCATCTCCGACGATCTCCTTCATCATTCCTCCATCTGGGAGCATTCAGGAGCATTCTCTGCCACTAGCTCAAGCATTTCTCGCCGAGGAGACCATAAAAGCGCTGAAGATCGTTGGAGCGGTGACATCCTCCTTCGAGATAGCACATATCTGAGGGTCGAGCTCGGAGAGAGCCCGACAACCTCTCATTCCGGCCGAGAACCCAAGACGCGATGACATCTTCTTTGGGGTCCTCTCTAAACCTTGATGCTTGTACTTTCTTTGTGTTGTGTATGAACGCTTGTTAGGTTAATATGATGTATTCGTGCTTGTGTTTATTTGTACTGATGTTGTGGTGGCAAGAATAGCCCTTTTTGTTGTTGTGATAGCCTAGGTTGTTTGTGTGTGAAGCCACCTAGCGATTGCTAGTGGTGATGTTAGCGAAGTGGTGAATTCGACCCTCACAAAACCTTGCACTGTGGCCACTTCACCCGCTTACTGAAGCACGGAATCGCGGCCGCTGCACTCACCCACACCTTGCGAAGCGGTGCTTTTTGACCCGCATTTCTCTTCACTCTGCAATAGAGTAGGAACCCAAATCACAACCCCCCTTTATTACTTAGTTATCCTTTTAACTAATTTCCGGTTTGAGCAAATCATACTACCCAACTTGCGGTCCTTTGAGAATGATATTCGGGGAGTTACTCCCTATTTTATTACTGGAGCGACAGGTGCACTACCGTCGTATCGCATTTCGTGCTTGCTAATTAGCACATACTTGGATTGTGATATGAATATGCCATTTGGAGTTTGCTTCACTTGAAGACTAAGGAAGTAAGATTACTCGCTCATACTACTCATTTCAAATTTAGATTGCATTCGGTTAGAAAACCTTTTGCATAAATTTGAATCAGTAGAGCCAAATATGATATCATCTACATATATTTGAACTAGTAAAGTTTGATTTTTATGTATCCTGAAAAATAGGGTTTTATCAACTATGCCTCTACAGAAATTGTTCTCCAAAAGAAAATTAGCTAAGGTCTCATACCATGCTCTGGGAGCTTGCTTGAGACCATAGAGAGCTTTATTAAGCTTAAATACATAAGAAGAGTGAGTTGGACAGATGAAACCTGGTGATTGTTCCACATAGACTTCTTCTTTGATATCTCCATTCAAGAATGCACTCTTCACATTCATCTGATAGACTTTGAACTTCTTGAATGCAGCAAAGGCCAAAAAAATCATGGTAGCTTCAAGTCTTGCAACAGGAGAAAATGTCTGATCATAGTCAAATTCTTCTTCCTATGAATATCCTTGGGCTACCAATCTTGATTTGTTTCTGACTATGTTGCCTTGATCATCTAGCTTGTTCCTGAAGACCCACTTGGTGCGAATGACTGGATGGCCTTTTGGTCTTGGGACCAAATCCCATACCTTGTTCCTTTCAAATTGATTGAGCTCCTCTTGCATTGCAAAAATCCAATTTGGATCTTGTTATGCATCTTTTATGGATTGAGGTTCAATCCGGGATAGGAAACAAGTGTGCATCTGATTTTGGTGTAGCTGATGCCTTGTTTGAACACCTGCTGAAATATCACCAATGACTTGAGATATTGGATGATCTCTAACTGTGATGTGATCAACAGTTGGAGTTGGTTCAGCAATAATTTCTTCTTGAGGGACTTGTTCAGCTGTCACTTGATTTGAATGATCAGCAAGATGTGGATTATCATCTTCTTCACTGTCTTCAATTATTTCATTTGATGGAAGTAGAGAATCTTCATTCTGTAGATTTAGTCCATTGAGCTCTTCACATAGAGCTGGTACCTACAAAGTATTTTTGGTAGAGGTGGTGTTCCTCTCCTCATTTAACATATTAGATTCATCAAAAGATACATGCTTGGACTCTTCTATCCTAAGAGTCGATTTGTTATAAACTCTACATGCTTTACTAGAAAGAGAATATCTAAGGAATATACCTTCAGCAGTTTTTGCTTCAAATTTCCTCAGATACTTCTTATCATTGTTGTGCACATAGCATTTACAGCCAAATAACTTAAAATAGTTACCTTAGGCTTTTTATTCATGAGTAATTCATTGGGAGTTTTGCCCTTAAGTTTATGTATCACGATTCTGTTCAACACATAATTTGTTGTGTTCACTTCCTCTGCCCAAAAAGAGAGTGGCCAGTGAGCATCAGCAAGCAATGTAGTTGTTAATTCAATTAGGGTTCTATTTTTCCTTTCAGCTACCCCATTTTGTTGAGGAGTTCTAAGAGCAGAGAAACATTGCCTGATCCCTTCTTTTCCACATAATTCTCTCATCAGAAGAGATTCAAACTCAGTGCCATGATCACTTCTGATCAATGCAACTAGAGTAGAGTACTCAATCTTGATGAACCTGAGAAAGTCTGTCAGAACACTAAAGGTGTCAGACTTGTTCCTATGAAAGAACACCCAAGTGAATCTTGAGAAGTCATCTACAATAACTAGAGAGTAATGCTTCCCTCCTAAACATTGTATTGTTGTGGGTCCAAAAAGGTCCAAATGCAGTAAGTACAAAATCCTAGGTGAATCACTCTTGGATAAAGATTTAAAACTACTTCTAGTTTGCTTACCTAATTGACAAGCCCTACAGAGTCCTTGCTTCTTGTATGAACCAGAAGGCAGTCCTCTAACAAGATTGTCCTTAGAAATCTTAGATATAGTTCTAAGGTTAATGTATCCTAGCCTTTTATTCCATAATTCATTAGTTTTACTTATTGAATTGAATAAGCAAATATCTGAGTTGGTAGAGTCAAAATTGACTAAATATATATTTCCTTGTTTAATACCAGATAACACATTAATGTTTTTATTATTGGTAATAAGACATAAGGAATTATTAAAAGTTACCTAATAACCTTCATCACATAACTGGCTTATGCTGATGAGGTTGTGCTTCAGACCCTTGACATAAGCTACCTCTTTGAAGGTTACTGCTCCAACTTTGATCTTTCCATAGCCTTTAGTTTGTCCACAGTTGGAGTCTCCAAAGATCACTTTGGGTCCAAGCTTTGCCTTATAGTTTGTTAGATTAGCCTTGTTTCCGGTCATGTGCTTTAAACAGCCACTATCCAGATACCAATATTCTTTTATGTTTGGATAGTTGTGTACCTGCAAAAATAAAAAATAGTCTAGTTGTTCTTGACCCAGACTACCTTGGGTCCTTTTGTTTTTCTACAAAATTCTGAAATGAAAGACATTTCAGGTTGATCCTAATAACCTTGTGGATGATATCTCCTTCGAGGAATTATCCACTCAAGTGAAAGGATTTTTAGTATGTGAAGAATAAGAATTCTTTTGATATTTAGTAAATTTTCCATTCGACGAATTCTGGTGAATTCGTCGATCGTCGTTCGACGAAGTGAACTGCTTTCGTCGAGCGAATTCGTCGATCTCCGTTCGACAAAATGAATTGATTTTGTCGAGCTCCGTTCGACGAATTCTGTTGAATTCTTTTATTCTGAATATTCTTGCTTGAAACATTCTTACTAACATTTACTACCTCTTTGTTCTTAGCAGAAATGAATTTTACTGGTGTAGAGAGAATGTTTTTCTTAATAAGATGTGGCTCACTTGATGATGCACCCAAGCGCAGTTTGCCACTAAGTCTGGCATTCACTGTGCTTGTGATGTCCATCAGTTTAATACTTCTCCCATTGAGGGATTCTTTAAACTTCTTAGCTTTAGACAACTTGTTCTCAATGAGAACAATGTGTTCTCTGGAGGCAGCCAATTCTTTCTTAAGATTGGCATTATCTTTACTTAGTTAGTTCATTTCAGCCAACTTATTTCTGAGGGAAATTATTTCCTTCTCAGACTTAATTAAATCTAAACAAAGAGTTCTGAATTCATCTTTGAATTTATTTGAATTTAAATCAAATGTAGAAATTACCTGATCACTGTCAATTTTTTATTTTGATTCTTCTGAGTTGTTTCCTGAGGCATTGATAGCCATCATACATAAGTTTCTTTCTTCTTCATCATCACTGGAGCTGGATGATGATGCATATTCTGACTCACTGCTTGAGTCATATGTAGCCATCAAGCATTGGTCCTTCTCATTTGCATTTTTTCATCTTCAGAAGAGCTGGATGAAGATTCTGATTCTGTTTCACTCTATGATTTAGCTACAAAGCCTCTTCCCTTATGTTTGTGTTTGTGGGAGGAAGACTTGCTGGAGTGCTTTTTCTCTTCTTTTTCTTTTCTCTTTTCCTTCCACTACAACAAAATACACTTTTAGTAAGGACTAAAAACGTTACAAAAGGTAACTAATATCGTTACAAAAAGTTTTTGTAACAGAATTTACTTTACGTGACGGCCGTTACCTAAGGCTCGACGCTAGAAGTTCTTATAACGAATTTTTATTTGTCGTTACAAATAATTTATTTGTGACAAACATTACTTCCTCACAATAAGATGAGTTATAGTAAAGAATATTTCGTTACAAATGTTTGACTTCTTCCCCACTAAAGAAATTATATTTATATATCAAATATATGAATATTTCGTTACAAAAGTTTGATTTTTTCCTCACTAAAAATTTATATTTATGTATCAAATATATTGAAATTAATTTATCATTACAAATAATATTTAAAGTATAAATATTAATTATGACATCAAATTTCTGAAAGCCTTAGCTAAAGACAAGATAAAATCCTGAAAACGCATATATATTATAATTATTAAATAGGAACTACATATATTTATTTACAAAAAAAAAGTATTACATAGAGTAAAGCTAGTATCATCTCATCTAAAACAACATAATATTACATAACAATAAAATCAACATGTTTTAAATATGACATCGACTTCGACACTTTTCAACTAATGAATCTTCCGTCACTTTCCGACTACTGAATCTTCCGTCACTTTCCGACTAATGAATCTTCCGTCACTTTCTGACTAATGAATCTTCCGTCACTTTCCGACTAATGAATCTTCCATCACTTTTCGACCAAGGCTCCAGCACCCTACAAATAAAAGAGAGAAATTGTTAATATTTAAAAAACATGTGAGCAGAAACATCCATACACAATCCATACACATACACCCACATCCATACACATATATGAAAAGACTAACAATTTGGGTTATTTGCATTCCATGATAGTGATTGGGTAAATTCTGTCAATTTTGACAAAGTAATTATGTATTTTTTATAAGCATTGGTGCTATCTCTCTTGGAGTTCAAAGTAACAACCATCTACTACCTTATCATCCTCAGAAGTTGAATGTAGAACAATTATTGCAGTAACATGTTCATGAACCAACTAAAAAATGCTACAATAACATATTGAGACAATCAGTCCACAATTACTATGCTGAAGGACGTGGCTTAGATTTGAAGTCATGATGTTAAGAAAACAATTAGAAGACTTCATTCAAACTCACCTTTTTTTCTAAGACAAATTCAAAAAACCTCTGTTTTACACCTAATGCCCTCTCACTTCATATAGAAAAAAAACTACCACTTTGTTGCAAATAAAGGAGAGAATGATGTACTTCCTTGAAAACAGCTCATCACTAATATGTATTTTGTTATCCACATTCACCCAAAAGCTCAAATCTATGGTTGAGGGTCAATCAACTGGTATTTCTACACCAATATGTATTCCGTATATCGAATGTGAGACTAATGCTCATTATGTGCCTCAACAATTTCCCTCCCATGAGAACTCTTGTGCTATCACCCCCCCCCCCCCCCCCCCTCAAATGGAAGTTTTTTCAATATCCTCGATAGCATACACTAAGAGCATATCAGCCAGTGTGGAGCCATCGTGAGAGTCACCCCTCTTGAAACTTGCTCAATAATAGTTGAAGCAACCAAAATCCATAGAAGCCACAAATGGTATGAACATACTTGATCCCAGCTACATCAACTCTTATACTTGTCAAGGAGCAAGAAAAAAGGGGGAGCGAACTTCGATGAGAAATATTAGTGGTCAACCTCATATTAAACCCAAAATCTTAGGCCCATGGAAGAGGGACAACCACATTCTATCTCTACAACAACATATATTTATCTTATCTAACGGGACTAAATCTTCCTCTTTTAAATACAGGGCACAAATCTAAGTGATAGAAGATTGAATGTTAAGATTTGAGGTTTCCATGTTAATAATTCAAGACAGCGTGTTGAGCCTGTGTAACTACAAATGAGACATACAAATTTAAGTAGATAGACGCTCAAATACAGCCTCACCGATCTATGGGGGGGGGAGCAGCGTGTTACTATTCATTTAAGATTTAATTCATAGGACCAGCATATTACAAAATATGTGTATGGATGTTTCACTTTTTGATAAATTAACTGAAAAACATCTAAGAATGAAGATCTAAAATTTCACTTGCAAACCTCTTTTGTATAAGGTGTTGGCGGTGGCTTTACATAAATCAGGTGTATTTTCAACCGTTAGTGTATGGCCTGGGAACAGACCAAACAAGTGCGACACATGCCTGTGATGAACATCTAAGCATGTATACCTGGAGAACAAAACCAAAGTCAGACTAAACACCACCATGATTTATGATTGTTCAACTAAAAAAGATGTAAGTCTTTTTTCAAAATGTGTTGAAATAAGCATTCATAAATTGCATAACTAAAATGTACCACATAATCATGTACCCTAAACACATGTAGAACAACTAATTCAAGATAATGGGTTTGGTTACAACATTAAAAAAAGTTTATCTGCTCAGAAGTAAAACCGTTGTTTAGCTTTTAGTTTAACTAAAAACATCAAAGACGAATATAATGTATAGAACAAACTGATTAAATATGGTTGATTTTTCAGATTCTCGAATAACTTTAAGCACAAAAACTCAATACAATTATTATTAAGCATAACAAAATATTGAACATCAAAATTACATAGTTATAATCGAGCTTCCCGCATCTGCTCTAATCAAGATTTTTTCTTAGTTCTTACCAAATATAAAAAAAGCTTTGTAACATCATTGAAAATAATTTCAATTCAACTATACCTTAATCTCTTACTTTGACTCTCCATATTCATTAAGATGCTCAGCTTGGACCTTACAATCAGTAATGGCAGTTGCAGAATAGTGAAGTCAAGGTTTTTAGACATTCAAAACACACCACCACTCATTAAATACTTATATCTATACTCCAACAAAATTTTCCAGACAATCAACATTTCTTCTTATCAAATATAAAAAAGACTAATAACATAAAAGAAAATAATTTCACATA